>CAUXCB010000018.1:0-20170 GCA_963564715.1 Catocala sponsa | reverse complement strand
CTCGTATTCACAAAGCATGCTGTGTTCACTATTTAAAGGCATGCAATTTAATATTTATGTTAATATAATATAGTGTGTAAGAATGTGAAAATTGTATTGCCCGATTTGTGAACCAACAATAAAAAATAAAAAAAAATGTGCTACTCGATTATGGTAGCTCAAACTAGATTGATTTTTGTAGCTCTTGTGACATTTGTTGCAGGCATACGAACCAGGTCCACCGCTATGGCTCTTCATATGCACAAACATGTTGTATTTGTTAGAAAACGTCTTGTTACATTCAGGACACACCGCTGGGATATACTTCTGGTTCACAGGACTCTGCAACTTCTTTTCTTTGTCATGTTTCTTTATGTCATGTGCTTCGTTTATATGCGCTTGTAAAATATCCGTGTCTTCTGTGATGAAACCGCAACTTTTACACACTTTAGCCGTGTCATCTATTTTGACATCAACATGGGAGTCTTGTAAATGTTTCACGAAGTTTTTCTTATTGTTAAACATCATATCACAGCACATGACACCATTTTCAATGCACACTTCGAAATGTTTATTCAAATGGCATACTAATCTTGTTGGTGATGAGAACACGCTCTCGCAAAACGGACAATATA
Source organism: Catocala sponsa (assembly GCA_963564715.1). Classification (NCBI taxonomy): domain Eukaryota; kingdom Metazoa; phylum Arthropoda; class Insecta; order Lepidoptera; family Erebidae; genus Catocala; species Catocala sponsa. The sequence goes on along the minus strand of CAUXCB010000018.1, from coordinate 19,556 downwards.
TGTTAGGCAGTGGCTTTTCAATCTTTTCCTTTATTTCTGACCGATCATCTCTGTCCGAATCTTCAGAAACAAGCATTTCTTCAAATGTTATATAGTTTTTTATGAATTCTTTGATCGATTTCTCATCTGTTATATCTGAAATGTGATTATATTTTAAATGTTCAGTTAGGTTTTCCACCGTATTCAATGCTGGTTCTCCGTACACTTTTGGCAAACAAATTCCATGCTTGAAGTGTCTTCGATCTTTAAGTTATCTAAGTATGTAATTGGTCAGAATATGTTTTACACTTAACCTGAAAAGATAACATTGAGATATCTACGCAAAAAAATAATGACAGAACTCAAGTAGAATACTCACTTGCTTTGTGAATCCTCTTCTAAGGGTTTCTGAGTTGTTGGCCTTTTATCCTGAAACAAAGAGAATAGATATTAAGTTGATATAGCAGAGAAACAGATTACAGTAAATGAACATAGTCAAATATACGGAATCATAATGCACAGGGAATGATATCTGTGCACCGATCGTAATTGATTTCATTATTAATCCTATTGATTATATTGCTAATTTTTAGTATAATATGATATTTTCTAATTAATGACACTGACAGTCTATTTAATAAAATAAAAAATGAAAATTTTACGATTTTGCCTCAAAATAATAGTCTAAATTTACTATTTCAGTCTGCCAGTCACGTCCGAGAGTTTTCCATAACATTTTCAATTAAGTATGAAGTGTGAATACCTGCACTAGGTCATACTGATGGACTATGACCTAGCTCTTCTCATACTGAAAAGATGCCCATGCCCAGCAATATATAACTGATATATTATATAATCAGTGCCAGACAGAAATAATATGGCAGATGTTTTACTGGTCGCCTTGCTACTGACAGTTTGCAAAGTGTTGTGGATTTTATCCCCTTATGACGTGATAAACATTTGTGTAATTTAACACTGTTTGCTCCACCTTGGTGTATTTTGTTGTGCTGAGGCGTTTACATACATTGAAATATAATAATAATAATATTCTACCACATACACACAACACCATCTAGCCCAAACTAAGCAGAGCTTGTACTATGGGTACTAGACAATGGATAAACATACATATATACTTTTTTTTTGTAAATACATACTTATTATACATAGAAACACCCAGACCAAGACAAACATCCATGTTCATGCACACAAATGTTTGACTTGTGCGGGAATCGAACCCGCAACCTCAGGCGTGGCAGTCGTTTACACTAACCACTACGCCATCGAGGCCGACAATACAAATAAAATTTTACATACATACATTGAAATAACAGACTTATTTCAATGTATGTATGTAAAATTTTAGACAACACAGAGACATTAGGCTAAAAGACTGTTTAAGCTATTGTAAAGGTTATTATCCTTGCTAATATAAATGTGAATGTAAGTTTGTTTGTTTGTTACAAACACCATGCCTTCATTACTCGACCGATTATCTTGAAATTTCACATACACATTGTGGCAATGTAAGAGTTAGAAAGACTGAGTTGCAGGTATTGTCTCATTGGCAACCCTTTGCCCAAACCCAGCAACTAACGTAAATGTAGCCTCAGTAACTTAGTGAAGTCATTATTAGACTTTACCATTTACTTACTGTTACTTTGTGACTTGACCTCAATATACTTATGAACAACCTTGGTACTGCATCCGGGACTATAACACGTCAACATTTATTTTATACTAGCTGTTGCCCGCGGCTTCGCTCGCGTTAATTTAGAATTTGACAATCAATTCGGGTTGTACTCTGCTTGTAATAATATAATTCAATCATGATTCAAAAGACACGTGGCGCCATCTATTATCATAAGAACGTTATTGTTGTTTTCCTTGGGAACAGTATTTGTTTTCGGGATGAAAGGTAGCCTATGTCCGTTTCTGTACACCTGACAATGTATATGCAAAATTTCATAATGATCGGTTCAGTGGTTTAGGCGTGAAATGTAAGTAACAAACAAACAAACTCATTTTCGCTTTTATAATATTAGTTAGGATTTATATAAGTTACTAATATATGTAGTAAGCGAATAACTATTTTATTATTATTATTATACTCCAGCACATACCTTATTAGTTGCAGTGTCTGCAGCTATCTTGGCTCTGAAGCCCTGGTCGGCCTGTACGCAGCACTTCACCAGCTTATGCCATGCAAGGAGTGTGCTGGCACACTGGTAGCAGACAACTTGAGGAAGCACATCTGACTCGGAAACCTGCAGACAAAATATTATGAAATGTGTCATGGCACGGGCTTCTTTCATAGAATTAGAAGGGTTAGGTTTAGGTCACCATACCAGTCCAGCGCAGTTTGGCGGATTTAACATATCTTTGAGAACTTTATTGAGGTTTATTCACAATATTTTCATTCGCCTTTAAAGTGAGTGATAATATTAACAAATTTATACACACACATACATATATAGAAAATTTAGAGGTACATGTTGTGTTGGATAACTCAAGAACTTGGTGTAGCAGTCTGAAGGTCTGCCATAACATCATGTATGTATGTATATTCATAAAAGAAACATTACATTCGCATTTCATTTTAAATTGTATCTCAAATGAACCATTGTACCACAAGAGGGATGGAGGATGTATACATACACATGCAGGTACATACTAGGTAGCATGTCAGGCTTCAAATTGTGAATAAAATATTTTTGTGTAACAACATAGATTCTTCTCATATAAGTTTCTTTTTTTTAACTCTATTATTACTTTTCCTCCACTAAATATTAGTTCTTGCATACAAGCTTCTAGTTAATATACATATATAGGCAGCCAGAGACAATCGATTTTTAATTATGTTTAGTATTAATCTATACTAATATTGTTTATTTGGTTAAACGCACTAATCTCAGGAACTACTGGTCCGAATTGAAAAATTCTTTAAGTGTTGGATAGCTCATTTATCGATGAAGGCTATAGGCTATATAACATCACGCTACGACCCACGGGGACGGAGCAGTTATCATAAACACGGGTGAAACCGCGGGCAAATCTAGTTAATACATATAAACAAAAAGAAGAATTATGTTTAAGTTGTTACAGATAGGTAAGATTAGTAAAATGTATATTACGATAATCACCCCTATAGGCAGATGTTTGTGTATTTTGTCTGCTATGTTGTTCTGCAGCCCCTCCCCGGCGAATATGGGCATGACCAGCTCCGTGACAGTGGCGCAGGTACGACAAACGTTCGAGAAGTCCGACACATCTGAAAACAAACGTAACAATTAAATCTATTACATATTCGTAAATCTATATTTTTTACGTACTGATAGAATATGTCTACGACCGGCTGTTAAAGTGAGCTACCTAGGTACTAATTAGGTAGGTACTATGCCTGTAATGATCTACGTTTGTATAAAAGAAAACAAGAAAATTTAAAACAAAAGTCTGGCTAATCGATTGTTCCGTACTGCAACAGGCACTAACGAGTATGTATTATCTTTCATTTATAAATCCAATGGGGAAATCATGAAAATAGACAAATTATAAGAAAAACAGAGGTATATTTTTATCGAATACTTACTCTCAAGTTTGACTTGCGTGTGCCCTGATATATCAATTAGTCTTTGTGCGAAACTTGATGGCTGGCCTTCAGGAGGATTCAGCATAAACATTTGTAAAGGTCCATTATTCATTTTTACAAAATTACAACGTACCACAAGGCACAAGCACAAACATTCATTACGGAGAAAAATCTTTGCAATGAAGATTTCGTCCAGGAACTCCAGGAACGGCAATAAAGAGGTATGAGGTAATAAAGATCGAAATCGAATGCCAAAAGAATACAATCGCCGAAATTACCATAGTAGGAATTAAATAGCGGTACGTGGCCAATACCTAATTATTTTTGAAACCAATTTGATTAATTTTAGATGTTAGAAATGCTATTGATAAAAACATGATTGGCTTCTATACCATTTACTTCATATAGACTTCCAAACGAAAGCTTTTAAAAAAATTGCGGGAATTATGAATGTTTGATGTAGCTTGATGCTATAAATTGCTGTTTGCGATGTATTTAACAGCATTTTAATTCCTGTGAATCACTACAGTTATCTAGAATGTGTAATGTGCTGCATCTTTTCTCAAGGTGAACGCTAAAAGGGCTTTATTGTGCCGGCATTGTGTAAGCAGGTAAGAATTTAAATTATTTTGTTAAATTTTGATCGTTTTTTTACTTAATACTTGCTAAAAACATAATTAAGTTCTGAGATTGTTTCTAAACAGAGCATGATTACTCTTGCTACCTAGAACAAAGATAGTTTGATTAATTTTCACAAGCTGACAACAAGCTTTTAGGAAAATTAAGTACAGAGTAAAATATTTCCAAAATATTTTAATGTTATCCAATCACAGAGTAGGCAATATGATTCCCTCGGAGAGCGTGAGCAGCTCTGCCAGCGGCCGCTACCATGACCGGCGCCACCAGTGTGCGTTACATCAGCAAGAAAGTGTCTCCTAGAGTGTTATGAGTGGCACGTATAATTAGTGCGTAATCTGCTGTAAAAGTGCGCCGCATAAAAAAATTGTGCGTGTTATAGTACATATTATTATAAAATAAAGGAATGGCTCATCTTGGCATAGCCACCATCGCAAACGGGAAATCTATACGTAGTGAATTAGTCGAATTTGGTCGTAACGTAACATAATTGGTCGGTCCAACAATAAATACAAGGGGGTATAGTAAGATTTTTGTTCGGTGCTGTAGTTTTGGAAATACAAGGTGTCTGTGCCAAGCTGAGCGCTCATCTTGACACAGCTAACTCAATATCTTGGGAACTACAATGCCTAGATCTCATCAGAAGCACCGATTAATTCTAGCAGTTTGTGACTAATTTCGATCAATTAACGACTAATTACGGCTTATATACTGCAATCAGATTATCGCCAGGCATTGTGGTTCGCGATATATTGATGTGGCTGTGCCAAGATAAGCGCTCAGCTTGGCACAGCCACCAATGCCTCCTTATATCTTTTAAACGGGGACTCGATCAATGCTGATATTTTGTGATCAATGTAGACTAATTGTATAGTTAAATCTTCGTAATATACAGAGTTAGGTTAAAAAAGTCTCGATTGAAATATACAAGCAATAAAACGTTGATTACTTACAAAACAATAGGTGAAAATAGAAAATATATTTAATACTGTTTGATACAGACATCTATCTATACATATAAAATGCTTTTTACGAAATAAACAAATTATTATTATTTGTCCTCAATGACTGGCTGACTGACGGATCAACGCACAGCCTAAACCGATGATCGTAGAGGCCTGAAACTTTGAGGGTGTGTTCTTTGTATGACGTAGGTATCCGTTAAGAAAGGATTTTCCGAAATTCTACCCCTAAAGGCGTGAAAAATGGGGGCAAGGTTTGTATGGGACAATGTGATTCCTTGGTCCAATCTACTTCGAATTTTGCATATACATACTTTAGCAGAATTGATGGAAGACGTGTTTCGTACTTTATTGAAATTCATTCCCTAACGGGGTTAAAAAGGGGTAGAAAGTTATTTTAGGGGTGATTTGCTTTGAAGTTGATATCAATACTCCTTAGTGTTTGACACATGTTTGAAAACTCAATCCGATTTTATTAAAAAAAGGTTGAACTCACATAAAAGGTTGGTGCAATGCAAATACTCTTTAAAATTGGAATGTCTCGGTGTGATAATTGGTCCGAGGTCTCGAAAGTCACCGTACTATATTAGTACCACATTTGGAGGTTTCTAAGCTTTAGAGAGTTCATGCACTTTTAGGACACGGCCTCATAGGGACGTAGAGTCCGAAATTTGGAATGGTAAGGACTAAAACATTTTGGTTATAAAATATACGAATCATTCCATATTCAAAAAACATGTAAAAAAACAAATATAAAAGAAATACTGCGGTAGGTGTACCTAGTATTTCGATTTCGTTGTAGAAAGATAATATCGGTTACTTACGCACAATGGCCCATTATTGTGGGGCTAAGTGCGGATAACACACGTCCATCTAACTAAAGTCGGGGCCGACTGTGCTAAGGTACCCCCGTGTAACTTTCACCAGATCAAAGGTCGAGCTTCGTGTTCTTAAACTATAACAAAATTTTATTTTATTTTCATGTTTATTTAACCTTTAAATCCCTACACTATAAAAAAGATTACATTTTATAAGTAGGTATTCAAACATTTTAACATAATAGTTTATATGTTATAACAACATTATGTAATAACGTAAAAACCAATTAAAAATCCTATTAGAACCATTTTCGACTTCTACGCGGACGAAGTCGCGAGCAAAAGCTAGTATCCGATAAAATTTAAAATGTTGAAGTCTTCGCCTATATGAATGAATACCTTGTCGATTCCTCTAATCTGCGATAAACTGACAAAACAGCAGTTGGCACTGATGGTTAGGTTTAGGAAATGGGTTTAGGTTTACTCCCTGCTACCACTGAGAATTATTACTAGGCAGAAAGATACAATACGTCTAACTATAGAAGTGAATTTAAAATCTCATGATCAACCATCATTACGAAAGCATATGCGCTTTTGTCACACCAACCAACCAGGTACACTAAATATAAAAATAATACAATATTTATTGTGAAGTCTTTATTGACAATCATTGGCACTACCATAGGCTTAGAATATTTTCGTGTGGGCACTGGTTGCTGTAGACTAAAAGTCGATTCTTAATGTATAATCGATCAATCGTCGACTTTTAGTCTACAGTATATACAGATCAAATGACGAATGAGCATTACCTGAACACAGAAAACACGAGACAGTTTACTTATTTAACTATACTTGCACGTCTATGGTTTACATCAAATATTATAAATACTACAAATGACTAATTTATGAGTTACTTTAGTGAAGATAGACTTAATCTACGGTGCGGCTATATTATAGATGGGTTACCGTTGTGGTCAAGCTAAGTATGATACCTATATTATATATAAATACGTATAGCTTATAAAAAGAGCGCACAAGAAAATACAATATTATGAAAATCGACTTTTTAAAAAAGATCGCGGTCTAAAGATTATAAATTATTATATTAATTTTTTAATGTTCGCATAATCAGCTGATCATTTACACATAGAATATTATCACCAAACCTTTCTCGCCTCTGTTCTACAGAATATTAAAGTGTGGCCTACTTATATTAGGCCACTATTATTCCTTATACTTATCATACGAAATATACATAGATAAACTTACGCACTTCTCTCGGAGGGGTAGGCAGACACTTCGGACTTATATTTAGTCCAGTCCTGGCTTACCTATCTCTCTTGCTTCATTCACTCTTATCCATCAATCTATTCTGGCATTACTTTAGTATTTAAACTATAAACCGATTCAGAACGATCAGACAACTAGTCGAACGATCTTAATACGGACTGGTATCTTCGAATTATCGAATATTCGAACAAAATATTAATAAAAATTTGACTGTCGATTCAATATGTTTACATTGAAATTGTTTGGAAATTGTAGTAAAACCTATGACATTACACAGAATGAATCGCTTATTGTTATGTCAAGAGGTTATGAATTATAATGTTGTTCCATAAAGTTCGGGTTAAATTGTCGCTTTCCGACTGTCCCACACATCTTCATCTTTTGCCGTCCATTCTTTCTACATTATGATTATGATCATACAATATTTTATATTAGTTATTTACCTTAGATTACTAAGAGAATGGCTTTTGCCCTACAATGTCACACTTTATGATAAATAGAAAACGAAGATCACTAAATACTAACATTAAATCTAATAATCACAAAAATAAATAAATACTTAACTCTGTCGCCTTCCGACTGTCCCACACATCTTCATCTTTTGCCGTCCATTCTTTCTACATTATGATTATGATCATACAATATTTTATATTAGTTATTTACCTTAGATTACTAAGAGAATGGCTTTTGCCCTACAATGTCACACTTTATGATAAATAGAAAACGAAGATCACTAAATACTAACATTAAATCTAATAATCACAAAAATAAATAAATACTTAACTCTGTCGCCTTCCGACTGTCCCACACATCTTCATCTTTTGCCGTCCATTCTTTCTACATTATGATTATGATCATACAATATTTTATATTAGTTATTTACCTTAGATTACTAAGAGAATGGCTTTTGCCCTACAATGTCACACTTTAAGATAAATAGAAAACGAAGATCACTAAATACTAACATTAAATCTAATAATCACAAAAATAAATATTATTTCTCAGGTTCCTTAACATTTCGTCACTTTCGCAGAATGTTTCTTTTCCATATGCACTTTTAAATACCTCAGTTGTGCGAATTTCATATCGCATTTGTCGCAATCGAACTGGCCGGCTGTGTGAGTGCGTGCGTGCCTCAGCAAGCCGCATCGGATACTGAACCCGCGACCGCACGTCGTGCAAACATGCGCCTTCTCCGCCGAGTGCCTCTTCATGTGCCTTAAGAGATGGGTTTTCCATCTAAAAGATCGGTGGCACTGGTTACACGACCAGCTTTTGACACCAATATGTGTCTGTTCATGAATGTAAAGACTGGCGTTGGATCTGAACCGTTTCTTACACTGCTCACACTCAAATTGACTCTCCCCAGTGTGGGTCGCTGCGTGTATTTTAAGACTTGTTCTGGTCGCCAATTTTTTTGCGCAAATCTGACACTCGTGCTCTTTTATTTGCTTATGTGTATACTTCATGTGATAGAAGTAGCTGGACGACGCCTGGTATACTTTGGAACAGATGGGGCAAGTCCTAACCCTCTTACGGAGCTTTTTGGTATCATCATCTTCGGTCGGTGGCTCTGATTTGTTAGATTCGTCATTTTCAGAGTCGATTCCTGGAGTTCCGCGAGTGGCCTCAGTCGCCTGGCTATCCTGGGAGTCCTCTATGGCCTCAAACACTGATTCAGGCAGCGGGCCAAAACCGTATTCCGTGTCACTGTGATCAGAAAATTCATTTTCTTCATTACTTTTCACAGGTTTAGGTGTCGGTGCAATTAAAGCCGGGTTAGATTTCGGTGTTTCCGGCACATCGACGTTAATATTTTGGTTGACATCACTCTTCCTTTTAATTTTTTTGACTTTCTTGGTATCTTTCATCTCGTGATCGAAGGTGTACTCCATCGCGTGGAGTGACATGTGCAGTAGGAAGTATTTTTTGTCGGGGTATTCGCCACATTCTTCGCAGTAGAAGATCCTTTCCGAGTGCGCGATGACGAGGTGGTCCTTGTAGGTGGTGTCAGGGTGCTTGGTTTGGCAGAAGTCGCATCGGCGGTACGTCATCGGGTACCTCGGGGGCGCCATGTGCTGCACCACAAAGTCGCCGACGGGTTTGTGTCTGTAACAACATTGAGACAGAGTTTAACGTCGCGTTCATGGTAGACTAGTTTACTTTTTTGGGATGAAGGGCACAGCATATCCTACTGATATTATAAATGTGACAGTTTGTGAGGATGGATGGATGGAAGTTTGTTACTCTTTTACGCAAAAACTACTTAACCGATTGCCATGAAACTTGGTATGTAGATAGCTGACTACCTGGATTAACACACTTTTCATCCCGATATTCCCACGACATCGGGACTTACGCGGGTGAGACCGCGGGGCGCAGGTAGTTTGCTTTATATATCTAGATTGCTTCGAGGAATAAGTACTTTCAGCTAATAGAGAAGGCATGATTAACCAAGTGTGATGTTTCTGCAGTAAGTAGACTGTCCAGAGCTCTATAGGTTATTGTGATGGCATTGTAAGACTAGATTTACTGGCGGTGATAGCGACGCATTCTTTACAGTATAGCCAGGAGGCGGTTGTTAAACGTTTCTAGATGTTTGTGGGGGCGAGTAAATAGACAGTGAATCATAGTAAACTACGTGAATAGTAAACTGATAAGACAGTACATAGTATTTGCGTGTTAGTATATAAGGTTTATACTCTTACTCTCATATTCTTATTAGATTCGCCTCTTTATATAGTTTTATGTTTGTTTTCATAAGATTCAAGTTTGTTTCGATCTTATCTGATTTATTCGTTTGTTTGTATAGAATTTATAGTGTAAAGTACTTGGGGGTAAGCAGTACGACCTATGTTTTGATGTTACATTTTATGTCTTGTTATTGTATGTTTTATATTATTCCTGTATGGTTTATGATGCGTAGAAACTAAGAACATATAATTTATATTATGTTGTCATAGAAATTTGTAATGAAAAACGCAAAATTGTCACGCGGCTCTCGTTACGGTAAAGTTTTGTTGTACTTAAGCTCATGCGGCTCTCGTTAGGGTAAAGTTTCGTTGTACTTAAGCTCACTGTACCAATTAGAAGAAGTGTTGTGGATTCGTGACTTAGGCGTAGTCATAGATTGTCAGCTTAGCTTTAGACAACATATTGACAGTATAGCTCAAAAAGCCACCCGTCTATCGGGTTTTATATCAAGACAACTTAAAACATTTAAAAACCCGAAAGTCACGATACCAGTATACAATTGTATTGTTCGAAGTGTTTTGGAGTATGGAAGTCCAGTTTGGAATCCTACATATAATGTTCATTCACATAAATTGGAATGTATACAAAAACGATTTCTCTACCAATTATCATATGTAAACAACCAATGTAATAGACTAATATCCTATGAGTCTAGATTAGAATACTTCAAAATGTCATCATTATACTCTAGAAGAAAAGCGGCAGATGTTTTGTATCTTTTTAAGTTGATAAATAGTATCATAGATTGTGAAGCTTTGCTGGAGAGGATACGAATTGTTGTTCCACGCCAGAGTAGTCGCTTGTGCAATAGGCGTACATTTGAGTTGCCTAGATGTCGAACTAATGTGGGGCAACATGCTCCGCTTTATAGAATGTTTTCTAGCTACAATGGTGTGAGACAGCATTTTGATATTTTCTCCGGTAGCCTAACTGCAGCCAAAATTGTTGTTAGGAAAATCTTAGATGGTAAGTTCTCTGGCACTTAAGCCTAGCCTGTAACTACACTTGAGAGCAATAAAATCGCACACGTTGACTTTTTGTTGTTAAAGCAGTTTTTTTCATAAATGTGAATACATATTAAAATAAAACTTACACTATTTGAATGTTTACTTCAGTACCTTTCTAATGATATCAAATACAGTGTAAAAAAAGTACCCATAGGGAGTTTTAGGGCACAAAACCCAACATACGGATAAAATTACCCAATTTAGCTTAACAAAGAATAAAAATAAAACTCAAAATGCTTGATCAAATTGTTTTTTAATAAGGTGTATTCCCTCCCCTAGCCTTGATTACAGCTCTTAATCGGTTTTTCATGGACCGTATTAATTTCACCATGAAATCTTGTGGTATGGCGTTCCACTCCTCTTCAATGGCAAGTTGAAGCTCTTGGAGGCGCGTAGGAGCAGGGCTTCTTGCTCGAACTCTTCTTTTTAGCTCATCCCAGACATGCTCAATCGGATTGAGATCAGGACTACGAGCTGGCCACTCCATCGCGGTGATTCCAACATCTTCCATGTAGTCGCAAACTGTTCTAGCGACATGCGGTCTGGCGTTGTCGTGCATTAAGAGAAAATCTTCTCCCATAAGCCACGCAAGCGGCCTCACATGTTCTTCGAGCACTTCTTCGACGTATCGTGCAGCCGTCAAACTTCTCGATCTCGGGCCGGTATTCGCCGTAGTGATGAATACAATGTCAGTTTTAGTGTCCAACATTATGCCACCCCAAAACATACACGATCCACCTCCAAAAGCCACACGTTCGCTTATGCAGCATTGTGAAAATCGCTCTGATGACCTTCTGTAGACCCTAGAGCGTCCATCATGACCATGTAAAGTCATTCTGCACTCATCAGAGAACATAACAGCCCGCCATTGGTCATACGTCCAATTTAAATGTTCCCTAGCAAATTGTAGCCGGGCTTGTCGGTGAGCTGTGGTCAATTTGGGACCATTTGCTGGGCGATGTGAAGTCATTCCTGCTTCACCTAGTCTTCTTCGAACTGTCCACCGACTTATACTGACATTGCGAACTTCTCGAAGCTGTTGTCCCAGTTGAACCGCGTTCAGTTGCCGATTTCTCAAAGACCTTGTCACAAGAAAGCGGTCATCACGCTCTGATGTTGTGCGTCGCCGGCCAGATCCTGGTCGCCGAATGTAGCCACCGGTCTCTTGGAACCTCTGGTATACACGACGAACAGAGTAGCGGCTCAAATTTAGCCGTCGAGCAACTTCACTTTGGTTATGGCCTGCTTCGAGCAAGGCAATAACTTGAGCGGCTTCTGCGGGCGTGGTATCCATATTTTTCCAGTAAATCCGTATGCTTCCAGTAGAGATGTTATCACGTTGACCTTCGGTATGCAACTGAATAAAAATTCCAATAAACTGACCTTTTTATACCTGCGGCTAAGGGTGCAAGTAGTGACAACGCAAACGCGTGAATTTGGGGAATTCGGTGTACGGTCGGTTTTTGTAAGTTACGTGAAGGTCAATGATTTTAATTTTATGTTTTTGTAAAGCTAAGCTTGTATGCTTTAATTTTGTCTAATGATTTTTACTCAATATCTTTCGATTTTAGAAAACAATCAGTAATAAACCAAATTACAAGGGGTGTGCGATTTTATTGCTCTCAAGTGTATATTATTATTATTCTTTTCATTAATTTTAAATAATTTTGTAAATTTTAAATATTGTAAACAACATCAACATAACATGATCTAACTCGTATTCACAAAGCATGCTGTGTTCACTATTTAAAGGCATGCAATTTAATATTTATGTTAATATAATATAGTGTGTAAGAATGTGAAAATTGTATTGCCCGATTTGTGAACCAACAATAAAAAATAAAAAAAAATGTGCTACTCGATTATGGTAGCTCAAACTAGATTGATTTTTGTAGCTCTTGTGACATTTGTTGCAGGCATACGAACCAGGTCCACCGCTATGGCTCTTCATATGCACAAACATGTTGTATTTGTTAGAAAACGTCTTGTTACATTCAGGACACACCGCTGGGATATACATACTTCTGGTTCACAGGACTCTGCAACTTCTTTTCTTTGTCATGTTTCTTTATGTCATGTGCTTCGTTTATATGCGCTTGTAAAATATCCGTGTCTTCTGTGATGAAACCGCAACTTTTACACACTTTAGCCGTGTCATCTATTTTGACATCAACATGGGAGTCTTGTAAATGTTTCACGAAGTTTTTCTTATTGTTAAACATCATATCACAGCACATGACACCATTTTCAATGCACACTTCGAAATGTTTATTCAAATGGCATACTAATCTTGTTGGTGATGAGAACACGCTCTCGCAAAACGGACAATATATGTTAGGCAGTGGCTTTTCAATCTTTTCCTTTATTTCTGACCGATCATCTCTGTCCGAATCTTCAGAAACAAGCATTTCTTCAAATGTTATATAGTTTTTTATGAATTCTTTGATCGATTTCTCATCTGTTATATCTGAAATGTGATTATATTTTAAATGTTCAGTTAGGTTTTCCACCGTATTCAATGCTGGTTCTCCGTACACTTTTGGCAAACAAATTCCATGCTTGAAGTGTCTTCGATCTTTAAGTTATCTAAGTATGTAATTGGTCAGAATATGTTTTACACTTAACCTGAAAAGATAACATTGAGATATCTACGCAAAAAAATAATGACAGAACTCAAGTAGAATACTCACTTGCTTTGTGAATCCTCTTCTAAGGGTTTCTGAGTTGTTGGCCTTTTATCCTGAAACAAAGAGAATAGATATTAAGTTGATATAGCAGAGAAACAGATTACAGTAAATGAACATAGTCAAATATACGGAATCATAATGCACAGGGAATGATATCTGTGCACCGATCGTAATTGATTTCATTATTAATCCTATTGATTATATTGCTAATTTTTAGTATAATATGATATTTTCTAATTAATGACACTGACAGTCTATTTAATAAAATAAAAAATGAAAATTTTACGATTTTGCCTCAAAATAATAGTCTAAATTTACTATTTCAGTCTGCCAGTCACGTCCGAGAGTTTTCCATAACATTTTCAATTAAGTATGAAGTGTGAATACCTGCACTAGGTCATACTGATGGACTATGACCTAGCTCTTCTCATACTGAAAAGATGCCCATGCCCAGCAATATATAACTGATATATTATATAATCAGTGCCAGACAGAAATAATATGGCAGATGTTTTACTGGTCGCCTTGCTACTGACAGTTTGCAAAGTGTTGTGGATTTTATCCCCTTATGACGTGATAAACATTTGTGTAATTTAACACTGTTTGCTCCACCTTGGTGTATTTTGTTGTGCTGAGGCGTTTACATACATTGAAATATAATAATAATAATATTCTACCACATACACACAACACCATCTAGCCCAAACTAAGCAGAGCTTGTACTATGGGTACTAGACAATGGATAAACATACATATATACTTTTTTTTTGTAAATACATACTTATTATACATAGAAACACCCAGACCAAGACAAACATCCATGTTCATGCACACAAATGTTTGACTTGTGCGGGAATCGAACCCGCAACCTCAGGCGTGGCAGTCGTTTACACTAACCACTACGCCATCGAGGCCGACAATACAAATAAAATTTTACATACATACATTGAAATAACAGACTTATTTCAATGTATGTATGTAAAATTTTAGACAACACAGAGACATTAGGCTAAAAGACTGTTTAAGCTATTGTAAAGGTTATTATCCTTGCTAATATAAATGTGAATGTAAGTTTGTTTGTTTGTTACAAACACCATGCCTTCATTACTCGACCGATTATCTTGAAATTTCACATACACATTGTGGCAATGTAAGAGTTAGAAAGACTGAGTTGCAGGTATTGTCTCATTGGCAACCCTTTGCCCAAACCCAGCAACTAACGTAAATGTAGCCTCAGTAACTTAGTGAAGTCATTATTAGACTTTACCATTTACTTACTGTTACTTTGTGACTTGACCTCAATATACTTATGAACAACCTTGGTACTGCATCCGGGACTATAACACGTCAACATTTATTTTATACTAGCTGTTGCCCGCGGCTTCGCTCGCGTTAATTTAGAATTTGACAATCAATTCGGGTTGTACTCTGCTTGTAATAATATAATTCAATCATGATTCAAAAGACACGTGGCGCCATCTATTATCATAAGAACGTTATTGTTGTTTTCCTTGGGAACAGTATTTGTTTTCGGGATGAAAGGTAGCCTATGTCCGTTTCTGTACACCTGACAATGTATATGCAAAATTTCATAATGATCGGTTCAGTGGTTTAGGCGTGAAATGTAAGTAACAAACAAACAAACTCATTTTCGCTTTTATAATATTAGTTAGGATTTATATAAGTTACTAATATATGTAGTAAGCGAATAACTATTTTATTATTATTATTATACTCCAGCACATACCTTATTAGTTGCAGTGTCTGCAGCTATCTTGGCTCTGAAGCCCTGGTCGGCCTGTACGCAGCACTTCACCAGCTTATGCCATGCAAGGAGTGTGCTGGCACACTGGTAGCAGACAACTTGAGGAAGCACATCTGACTCGGAAACCTGCAGACAAAATATTATGAAATGTGTCATGGCACGGGCTTCTTTCATAGAATTAGAAGGGTTAGGTTTAGGTCACCATACCAGTCCAGCGCAGTTTGGCGGATTTAACATATCTTTGAGAACTTTATTGAGGTTTATTCACAATATTTTCATTCGCCTTTAAAGTGAGTGATAATATTAACAAATTTATACACACACATACATATATAGAAAATTTAGAGGTACATGTTGTGTTGGATAACTCAAGAACTTGGTGTAGCAGTCTGAAGGTCTGCCATAACATCATGTATGTATGTATATTCATAAAAGAAACATTACATTCGCATTTCATTTTAAATTGTATCTCAAATGAACCATTGTACCACAAGAGGGATGGAGGATGTATACATACACATGCAGGTACATACTAGGTAGCATGTCAGGCTTCAAATTGTGAATAAAATATTTTTGTGTAACAACATAGATTCTTCTCATATAAGTTTCTTTTTTTTAACTCTATTATTACTTTTCCTCCACTAAATATTAGTTCTTGCATACAAGCTTCTAGTTAATATACATATATAGGCAGCCAGAGACAATCGATTTTTAATTATGTTTAGTATTAATCTATACTAATATTGTTTATTTGGTTAAACGCACTAATCTCAGGAACTACTGGTCCGAATTGAAAAATTCTTTAAGTGTTGGATAGCTCATTTATCGATGAAGGCTATAGGCTATATAACATCACGCTACGACCCACGGGGACGGAGCAGTTATCATAAACACGGGTGAAACCGCGGGCAAATCTAGTTAATACATATAAACAAAAAGAAGAATTATGTTTAAGTTGTTACAGATAGGTAAGATTAGTAAAATGTATATTACGATAATCACCCCTATAGGCAGATGTTTGTGTATTTTGTCTGCTATGTTGTTCTGCAGCCCCTCCCCGGCGAATATGGGCATGACCAGCTCCGTGACAGTGGCGCAGGTACGACAAACGTTCGAGAAGTCCGACACATCTGAAAACAAACGTAACAATTAAATCTATTACATATTCGTAAATCTATATTTTTTACGTACTGATAGAATATGTCTACGACCGGCTGTTAAAGTGAGCTACCTAGGTACTAATTAGGTAGGTACTATGCCTGTAATGATCTACGTTTGTATAAAAGAAAACAAGAAAATTTAAAACAAAAGTCTGGCTAATCGATTGTTCCGTACTGCAACAGGCACTAACGAGTATGTATTATCTTTCATTTATAAATCCAATGGGGAAATCATGAAAATAGACAAATTATAAGAAAAACAGAGGTATATTTTTATCGAATACTTACTCTCAAGTTTGACTTGCGTGTGCCCTGATATATCAATTAGTCTTTGTGCGAAACTTGATGGCTGGCCTTCAGGAGGATTCAGCATAAACATTTGTAAAGGTCCATTATTCATTTTTACAAAATTACAACGTACCACAAGGCACAAGCACAAACATTCATTACGGAGAAAAATCTTTGCAATGAAGATTTCGTCCAGGAACTCCAGGAACGGCAATAAAGAGGTATGAGGTAATAAAGATCGAAATCGAATGCCAAAAGAATACAATCGCCGAAATTACCATAGTAGGAATTAAATAGCGGTACGTGGCCAATACCTAATTATTTTTGAAACCAATTTGATTAATTTTAGATGTTAGAAATGCTATTGATAAAAACATGATTGGCTTCTATACCATTTACTTCATATAGACTTCCAAACGAAAGCTTTTAAAAAAATTGCGGGAATTATGAATGTTTGATGTAGCTTGATGCTATAAATTGCTGTTTGCGATGTATTTAACAGCATTTTAATTCCTGTGAATCACTACAGTTATCTAGAATGTGTAATGTGCTGCATCTTTTCTCAAGGTGAACGCTAAAAGGGCTTTATTGTGCCGGCATTGTGTAAGCAGGTAAGAATTTAAATTATTTTGTTAAATTTTGATCGTTTTTTTACTTAATACTTGCTAAAAACATAATTAAGTTCTGAGATTGTTTCTAAACAGAGCATGATTACTCTTGCTACCTAGAACAAAGATAGTTTGATTAATTTTCACAAGCTGACAACAAGCTTTTAGGAAAATTAAGTACAGAGTAAAATATTTCCAAAATATTTTAATGTTATCCAATCACAGAGTAGGCAATATGATTCCCTCGGAGAGCGTGAGCAGCTCTGCCAGCGGCCGCTACCATGACCGGCGCCACCAGTGTGCGTTACATCAGCAAGAAAGTGTCTCCTAGAGTGTTATGAGTGGCACGTATAATTAGTGCGTAATCTGCTGTAAAAGTGCGCCGCATAAAAAAATTGTGCGTGTTATAGTACATATTATTATAAAATAAAGGAATGGCTCATCTTGGCATAGCCACCATCGCAAACGGGAAATCTATACGTAGTGAATTAGTCGAATTTGGTCGTAACGTAACATAATTGGTCGGTCCAACAATAAATACAAGGGGGTATAGTAAGATTTTTGTTCGGTGCTGTAGTTTTGGAAATACAAGGTGTCTGTGCCAAGCTGAGCGCTCATCTTGACACAGCTAACTCAATATCTTGGGAACTACAATGCCTAGATCTCATCAGAAGCACCGATTAATTCTAGCAGTTTGTGACTAATTTCGATCAATTAACGACTAATTACGGCTTATATACTGCAATCAGATTATCGCCAGGCATTGTGGTTCGCGATATATTGATGTGGCTGTGCCAAGATAAGCGCTCAGCTTGGCACAGCCACCAATGCCTCCTTATATCTTTTAAACGGGGACTCGATCAATGCTGATATTTTGTGATCAATGTAGACTAATTGTATAGTTAAATCTTCGTAATATACAGAGTTAGGTTAAAAAAGTCTCGATTGAAATATACAAGCAATAAAACGTTGATTACTTACAAAACAATAGGTGAAAATAGAAAATATATTTAATACTGTTTGATACAGACATCTATCTATACATATAAAATGCTTTTTACGAAATAAACAAATTATTATTATTTGTCCTCAATGACTGGCTGACTGACGGATCAACGCACAGCCTAAACCGATGATCGTAGAGGCCTGAAACTTTGAGGGTGTGTTCTTTGTATGACGTAGGTATCCGTTAAGAAAGGATTTTCCGAAATTCTACCCCTAAAGGCGTGAAAAATGGGGGCAAGGTTTGTATGGGACAATGTGATTCCTTGGTCCAATCTACTTCGAATTTTGCATATACATACTTTAGCAGAATTGATGGAAGACGTGTTTCGTACTTTATTGAAATTCATTCCCTAACGGGGTTAAAAAGGGGTAGAAAGTTATTTTAGGGGTGATTTGCTTTGAAGTTGATATCAATACTCCTTAGTGTTTGACACATGTTTGAAAACTCAATCCGATTTTATTAAAAAAAGGTTGAACTCACATAAAAGGTTGGTGCAATGCAAATACTCTTTAAAATTGGAATGTCTCGGTGTGATAATTGGTCCGAGGTCTCGAAAGTCACCGTACTATATTAGTACCACATTTGGAGGTTTCTAAGCTTTAGAGAGTTCATGCACTTTTAGGACACGGCCTCATAGGGACGTAGAGTCCGAAATTTGGAATGGTAAGGACTAAAACATTTTGGTTATAAAATATACGAATCATTCCATATTCAAAAAACATGTAAAAAAACAAATATAAAAGAAATACTGCGGTAGGTGTACCTAGTATTTCGATTTCGTTGTAGAAAGATAATATCGGTTACTTACGCACAATGGCCCATTATTGTGGGGCTAAGTGCGGATAACACACGTCCATCTAACTAAAGTCGGGGCCGACTGTGCTAAGGTACCCCCGTGTAACTTTCACCAGATCAAAGGTCGAGCTTCGTGTTCTTAAACTATAACAAAATTTTATTTTATTTTCATGTTTATTTAACCTTTAAATCCCTACACTATAAAAAAGATT
>CAUXCB010000017.1:0-15262 GCA_963564715.1 Catocala sponsa | reverse complement strand
ATATATGCGACTATTATGGTTCTTAGGCATAAAATTATGCAATTTACGAATAATATCAGCCCTGTATTAAACTGTCCCACTGCTGGGCATTGGCCGCTTCTCACTATGAGAAGGGTTAGGTCATAGTCCACCACGTTGGCCTAATGCGGGTTGGCAAACTTCACATATCTTCGAGAACATTATGGAGAACTCTCAGACATGCAGGTTTCCTCACGATGTTTTCCTTCACCGTTAAAGCAAGCGATAATCAACTATTTAATATGCATTTAACTTCGAAAAGTCAGAGATGCGCGCCTTGGGTTCGAACTCGAGACCTCTGCGTGGCAGTCCAACGGTTTCCCACTAGGGCTATTGGTGCTGATATATAATTTACGAATAAATAGTCTTAATTAACAGTACAATAATAAGAAACGAATATATTATTTTCGTTCATAATATAGTTTCCTTGGCCTTCAGAAACATGGCGTAACGTAATCGGAACGCGTACCAAACTTTGGAAAAGCGTGTTTCTGGAAGGTCGGGTTGTTTCTATGGCTTCTCCGTTGGCAAGGATCGAACTTGTTTTCGATAGCTTCTAGTTACAGCTTTACGTAAGATTTTCAGTTACGTTTCTTTTACGATCCTACTAATATTATAATCTAGCTTTTCCCTGTGGCTTCTCCTGCGATAATCCTACGGGATACATACCAGAATGAATATACTATGTATTCATTCAGGACATTCTATTTGTATGCCAAGTTTATTTCAATGGTTAGGTCGGGCAGTGCTATCGGTTTTTTTTGTCTAGAAATTCGTATTAGCCACACGAGGTCTGCAAATATGCCCTTTGGACGGCGATAGGCTCGCCCTAACGTAATGACGTGGGATCAAAAATTATAGTGAGTAAAATGTTAGTGCATTACACTTCTCTTGATTTCACTTATCCCGGAATATAGGCTTGAGACTATGTACATATGTATGTACTTATATGTTGTTGAACAATCCACAAAGATTTTTCATCTTTAAGCTTATGTCAAATGTCAACCCCCATAGGGCCGTTTATTGGCTTATTTCATAGGTAGAGTTAGGGGCAAAAACTAGTGTTTATATAAAGCCAACACATGACTTTATATACAGTTTGTGAAGAAAGTTTCAAAGACGGAAAGTTTACGTTCATGCGCCAGTGAATCCATACATTTTGTGTGTTTAATTTGTTGTACTGAGGGAATAAGGTTGCGTTTACATTAGTGCGATCGTAAAGCGACTATTTTGGATCAGATTTAACTAATGGACATTTGACTGACTGACTGAAACAAAAAAGAACTGAATTACTAATGCCTTATTTAAAACCATTGGCAGCCCTTGCGCAATTAAGGCAAAACTTTACAATATACAGTCTAATTAGGCAAAAATCAATTGTAATAAAATAATTAGGAAGAGTTAACCCACCACGCATTCTCAGATTGACCACTACAACTATTGCAATAGAGAAAAATTGACAATACCATAAGTTTCACAAATTGACAATTTGTCAACAAATGAGCCCATTCATAGCTCATTCGTTACCAAACTGTTCTGAGGATGCCTCATTGTGAAATCTGAGGCGAACCACGCGTCAACGCATGTTTTGTGTTTCAAACACAATATTGCAAGTTGGTATTCGACCACGATGCGGCTGTCCACCATCAAAGGAGTTGGGTATTGTCGAACTTTTTATTTGCTGTACAAAAAGGTTGACAATACCAAATTAGTTGTTGTGGGCAATCTGATTTTACTTCTCTTCGCAATTATGTTATTTAACTTCACAATTGAATATCACAAATTATCTACCTCACACACGTTTCACTTTGTCAAAGCCTGTGAGAAAATCTCAATACACAAAACTCACTAACGTGAACTCAATACAGCCGACAATTGCAAATATAGCGTAAAAATAGCACAGCCCTCGGTATATTTGTACAGTAACGGTATTGGACGGGTTTGGCACTCGGATACACTTGCGGCCCGAATGAGGTTCTCGTGAATTTATAATGCGTATTTGGCGCTTTTGCTGTGTACCTTTTTGTGTTTTGCGTTGCTTTCGTGTGCTGAGTGATATGTGGGAATACATTACTGTTTAAGTGTGTATTCCTTTTTTAAACGCTAAAGTTTATTAGTACAGTGTACGTCAAAAAACTCTCATGTATTACAGTTGATATTATTTTTATTTGTTAGTGATTTTTGATAATTTATGTGCGCGCATAAGACCAGGCGTGTCATATTGTTGTTCCTACAAAAAAATGTCGCCATTCTCCAGCGCCAACGACAAAGATTTTGAGACAGAGTTTGCATTTCGGTAACTTGGTATTCACTGCTTAGGTAGCGCTGCATATTTAGGTTCAATCCACGGGTAGGCGAGACCTTCTCAGTTACATCCCGAAATCTGTAACTGTGTGAGAAGCTAATAAGCTCGCCTCCAAATGTGGCTACCACACATCTCTGCTTACGTTCGGTAGCCGCCTTTTTATTCCAGAGTAAATTCTGAAAATTTATATTTATATTTTTACTTATCGGGTAACTTGAGATTTGATTAAAATTAAAAGCAATTTAATCAACTACCTTCCAACGTTGAAGGCACATAACATCGCTTTGTTCCTCGTGGATGATACGAGAAACCTTTGAACTATGATTTAATTATCCAACTACCAAGTTCAGAACATTGGACTCTACTGGATAATTACATTCATCGATTATTATACTTATTAGTCTTGTGGTAAAAGTTTACTGATGTACTTCCTGTCCTATAAGTGAATTCAATATATTCAATATGAATCGAATTAAGCGTGAAATCCGTTGCATTAAATAATTGGACGGCTGCAGTAAAGAGTATATAGGTCAGACAGGTTAAATTAGATATATGATCATGTGGCACACCTAGTTACGTTTAAAAATCATCATACAGTAAAATCACATATTACTCAACATTTGCAACGAACGGTTCAAAATTTAAATTATTGCCATACTTTTGAAATTTTACATATATGTTAAAAAGGCTTTAAAATGAGTGTGTTGCAAGAATTAGAGATTCAAAACAAAATAAAAATACATTGCTGAACGAACAAACAAAATTAAACGCATCATCATTGCTTAATTTATTTGCCTACCCTCGAAATAATTCACTTTGTCATTCGAACGATAATAAGAGTAGTGGGGGAATTGAAAGGCGATAAAAGCCGGCGCGCACGGTTACTCGTTGCTCATTTCTCTCCGCATGGCGACTAGGCAGTCATCTTGCTCCCAAATCCGGGGAAGAACATCCTGCTGCCGGGAAGCTATCGCCCCATCACGCTCCTCTCGACGACATCGACGCTGTTCGATAACGCGACGAACAGATCGGCTTCCACGCTGAACACTCCACGACTCACCAGCTCTTGAGGGTACTGCACGATATCGCGGTTGCTCGCAACAAACGCGAGCGCGCCGTCGCAGTATTTCTCGATATGGAGAAAGCGTTCGATCGCGTATGGCACACAGGCTTGCTGTACAAGCTGTCCAAATCTACTACTCCCCGTCGAGTAGTTAGAATCGTGGCCACCTTCCTGCAAGACAGACACTTCCGAGTGGCGGTTGAAAGCGCCCTGTCTACAGAGCGGCCCATTCGCGACGGTGTGCCCTAGGGAAGTTGCCTCTCTCCCGTGTGCTACTTATGGTACACGGACGACATTCCCATCACCGACGGCGTTAAGCTCGCGCTGTACGCCGACAACGCCGCCTACATCGCGACATCGATGAACGGTGTCCACGCGGTGACCAAGATGCAGTGCACCCTAGACGCACTTCCCAGCTGACTGAAGGACTGGAGATTGACGGTCAACGTGGCGAAGACTCAGGTGATCTCCATGGGCAGCATAGCCCTGCCATAGTTGAAGCTCATGGTAGAAAACATCGAGTGGTCTGCGACGGTGAAATAGGCCGATGGCGTGACCATCGACCGCGTCCTCTGCATGGGGTTTCCCCACATTAACAACGTAGTCGTCCGAGCGCGCACCGCGCGCGCCCTCCTGCGATTCGTGCTATCGTCCCGACTGCCGTTCTGTACAAAGCTCGGCGTGTAGAAGGCGTCCGCAGCCGATTCACCTACGCTGCCCCGGCTTGGTTTGGTCTCACCTCTAAAACGAACCGCCGCTGACTGCGTGCGCAGCAGTCCCTTGCTCTTCGCACAATCGCCAACGCCCCTCAATTCGTGCGGAACAGGACGATCTCCAGGGACCTGTGCATGGAGAGCTTGGACGACTTCGTGAGACGCATGAGCACCAACCTGTTCGTGCGCGCCGACGGATCGCACGCCCGCCATTTGCGGCAACTTGCGTACTATCGGCGATCGCCGGACAGGATGGCCCTGCCGCGAGACCTCGTCTCCGTGGCACCCCCACCGGACCCACATCAACGCCTCCCCTGATGCGGTCTGATGGGCGCTCCTCGGAAAACCCTTTCCGAGGAGCTCGACCTCGCCAAGCGCAGGAAGGACCCATCAGACATGACCCGAGCGCTGCTGGCACGTTGGTCGACCGCACGGATGAGTGCTTGCGGGCTGGACCTCGCTAGCTGCACTACCCACCGGCTCTGACGACCCGGACTGACCAACGGGCCCACACGGGTATGCCTCGCGCTGAGATACAGGGGTCGACGAATATTATTTGTTCGAAACGAAATACTGCAAGTTGGAGTGCGCTCGGGTCCCACGACTTGGCTGTCCTGATCCAGAGGAGTTCGCTATTGTCACCGTTTTTCTATGGCAATAGCTGGGGTGGGCACTCCTAGGGTGGTTAGCGGGTTTCTATCTTTTTTATTTTATTTTAGTACAAGTTTGCGCTTATGTTACTACTGATCGCAGTCCTGCATTACATTTCCAGTCAAAATCGTATCGAGTTATTTTATTGAAAATTCTATTAGATATCGGAAGACCTGTAGAAATAGAAATCACAGGATAGCTGGTACTAATAACTCACCATTTACCAAAATGGGTCACAAATTCTAATAATACAATATCAGGCGTCCCTTACTATCAAATAGTTTGAACATATATAATAATATACCCTTCTCTTTACGTAATCAAAATGCGTAACGGACCGGACAAATCCTTCTTGGAATATACCTCATACCTATATGCAATGTGATGAAAGTATATGGGATTTCGGATATCCTCGTATTATTTGAATCCTTTTTTGCTAATGTTCAAGTCAGATGGAAAGGATAACATTTAAATATGGTCTTTTCAAAATAGCGTATATTTTCAATCTTTCGCTGCGTATTCTCAAAATGTTAATGTATAATGTATGTCTTTCTCCAAATAGAATGAACATAAAAAATAACTAACCTTTTTGTATACGAATTACAAAAATAGATGTGAAAATAACGCTATTTTCACGACACCTATAAATTGATATTTTCTCCTTCATCTAATTTTATGATATATGATACCTACCTATACAAATTACTATAGTTGATATGAAAAATTATGAAACAGAGATATAATAATATTGCAATCACATTTCTTAGACCATCTCGAGATCCCGTTATCATAACTGAATTAGGCAAGCTCAAACCAAACGTAATACTCCGCGCTGCGACTGAGAATTACAGAGAGAAATTCCTAATAACAATTTGCCTGATCCGAGAATCCAAGCCAAGATACACACAACCATATAATTACCACCCGCATTCGATTGTCAAAGCAAACACTATATAGATAGCCATGTGCACAATAGGGTATAATAGTTGTCTACGTTTAATTTTGTAAGTTATATTCGCAAAAGAAAATATTTAAATCAGAAAAAAATACTACTCCGTTAAAATATGTAACAATATTCTACAATAGCACTAGTTACTTGTAAGAGGGTGGTATGTCTGCTACAGTAGATAGCACTAGTTACTTGTAAGAGGGTGGTATGTCTGCTACAGTAGATAGCACTAGTTACTTGTAAGAGGGTGGTATGTCTGCTACAGTAGATAGCACTAGTTACTTGTAAGAGGGTGGTATGTCTGCTACAGTAGATAGCACTAGTTACTTGTAAGAGGGTGGTATGTCTGCTACAGTAGATAGCACTAGTTACTTGTAAGAGGGTGGTATGTCTGCTACAGTAGATAGCACTAGTTACTTGTAAGAGGGTGGTATGTCTGCTACAGTAGATAGCACTAGTTACTTGTAAGAGGGTGGTATGTCTGCTACAGTAGATAGCACTAGTTACTTGTAAGAGGGTGGTATGTCTGCTACAGTAGATAGCACTAGTTACTTGTAAGAGGGTGGTATGTCTGCTACAGTAGATAGCACTAGTTACTTGTAAGAGGGTGGTATGTCTGCTACAGTAGATAGCACTAGTTACTTGTAAGAGGGTGGTATGTCTGCTACAGTAGATAGCACTAGTTACTTGTAAGAGGGTGGTATGTCTGCTACAGTAGATAGCACTAGTTACTTGTAAGAGGGTGGTATGTCTGCTACAGTAGATAGCACTAGTTACTTGTAAGAGGGTGGTATGTCTGCTACAGTAGATAGCACTAGTTACTTGTAAGAGGGTGGTATGTCTGCTACAGTAGATAGCACTAGTTACTTGTAAGAGGGTGGTATGTCTGCTACAGTAGATAGCACTAGTTACTTGTAAGAGGGTGGTATGTCTGCTACAGTAGATAGCACTAGTTACTTGTAAGAGGGTGGTATGTCTGCTACAGTAGATAGCACTAGTTACTTGTAAGAGGGTGGTATGTCTGCTACAGTAGATAGCACTAGTTACTTGTAAGAGGGTGGTATGTCTGCTACAGTAGATAGCACTAGTTACTTGTAAGAGGGTGGTATGTCTGCTACAGTAGATAGCACTAGTTACTTGTAAGAGGGTGGTATGTCTGCTACAGTAGATAGCACTAGTTACTTGTAAGAGGGTGGTATGTCTGCTACAGTAGATAGCACTAGTTACTTGTAAGAGGGTGGTATGTCTGCTACAGTAGATAGCACTAGTTACTTGTAAGAGGGTGGTATGTCTGCTACAGTAGATAGCACTAGTTACTTGTAAGAGGGTGGTATGTCTGCTACAGTAGATAGCACTAGTTACTTGTAAGAGGGTGGTATGTCTGCTACAGTAGATAGCACTAGTTACTTGTAAGAGGGTGGTATGTCTGCTACAGTAGATAGCACTAGTTACTTGTAAGAGGGTGGTATGTCTGCTACAGTAGATAGCACTAGTTACTTGTAAGAGGGTGGTATGTCTGCTACAGTAGATAGCACTAGTTACTTGTAAGAGGGTGGTATGTCTGCTACAGTAGATAGCACTAGTTACTTGTAAGAGGGTGGTATGTCTGCTACAGTAGATAGCACTAGTTACTTGTAAGAGGGTGGTATGTCTGCTACAGTAGATAGCACTAGTTACTTGTAAGAGGGTGGTATGTCTGCTACAGTAGATAGCACTAGTTACTTGTAAGAGGGTGGTATGTCTGCTACAGTAGATAGCACTAGTTACTTGTAAGAGGGTGGTATGTCTGCTACAGTAGATAGCACTAGTTACTTGTAAGAGGGTGGTATGTCTGCTACAGTAGATAGCACTAGTTACTTGTAAGAGGGTGGTATGTCTGCTACAGTAGATAGCACTAGTTACTTGTAAGAGGGTGGTATGTCTGCTACAGTAGATAGCACTAGTTACTTGTAAGAGGGTGGTATGTCTGCTACAGTAGATAGCACTAGTTACTTGTAAGAGGGTGGTATGTCTGCTACAGTAGATAGCACTAGTTACTTGTAAGAGGGTGGTATGTCTGCTACAGTAGATAGCACTAGTTACTTGTAAGAGGGTGGTATGTCTGCTACAGTAGATAGCACTAGTTACTTGTAAGAGGGTGGTATGTCTGCTACAGTAGATAGCACTAGTTACTTGTAAGAGGGTGGTATGTCTGCTACAGTAGATAGCACTAGTTACTTGTAAGAGGGTGGTATGTCTGCTACAGTAGATAGCACTAGTTACTTGTAAGAGGGTGGTATGTCTGCTACAGTAGATAGCACTAGTTACTTGTAAGAGGGTGGTATGTCTGCTACAGTAGATAGCACTAGTTACTTGTAAGAGGGTGGTATGTCTGCTACAGTAGATAGCACTAGTTACTTGTAAGAGGGTGGTATGTCTGCTACAGTAGATAGCACTAGTTACTTGTAAGAGGGTGGTATGTCTGCTACAGTAGATAGCACTAGTTACTTGTAAGAGGGTGGTATGTCTGCTACAGTAGATAGCACTAGTTACTTGTAAGAGGGTGGTATGTCTGCTACAGTAGATAGCACTAGTTACTTGTAAGAGGGTGGTATGTCTGCTACAGTAGATAGCACTAGTTACTTGTAAGAGGGTGGTATGTCTGCTACAGTAGATAGCACTAGTTACTTGTAAGAGGGTGGTATGTCTGCTACAGTAGATAGCACTAGTTACTTGTAAGAGGGTGGTATGTCTGCTACAGTAGATAGCACTAGTTACTTGTAAGAGGGTGGTATGTCTGCTACAGTAGATAGCACTAGTTACTTGTAAGAGGGTGGTATGTCTGCTACAGTAGATAGCACTAGTTACTTGTAAGAGGGTGGTATGTCTGCTACAGTAGATAGCACTAGTTACTTGTAAGAGGGTGGTATGTCTGCTACAGTAGATAGCACTAGTTACTTGTAAGAGGGTGGTATGTCTGCTACAGTAGATAGCACTAGTTACTTGTAAGAGGGTGGTATGTCTGCTACAGTAGATAGCACTAGTTACTTGTAAGAGGGTGGTATGTCTGCTACAGTAGATAGCACTAGTTACTTGTAAGAGGGTGGTATGTCTGCTACAGTAGATAGCACTAGTTACTTGTAAGAGGGTGGTATGTCTGCTACAGTAGATAGCACTAGTTACTTGTAAGAGGGTGGTATGTCTGCTACAGTAGATAGCACTAGTTACTTGTAAGAGGGTGGTATGTCTGCTACAGTAGATAGCACTAGTTACTTGTAAGAGGGTGGTATGTCTGCTACAGTAGATAGCACTAGTTACTTGTAAGAGGGTGGTATGTCTGCTACAGTAGATAGCACTAGTTACTTGTAAGAGGGTGGTATGTCTGCTACAGTAGATAGCACTAGTTACTTGTAAGAGGGTGGTATGTCTGCTACAGTAGATAGCACTAGTTACTTGTAAGAGGGTGGTATGTCTGCTACAGTAGATAGCACTAGTTACTTGTAAGAGGGTGGTATGTCTGCTACAGTAGATAGCACTAGTTACTTGTAAGAGGGTGGTATGTCTGCTACAGTAGATAGCACTAGTTACTTGTAAGAGGGTGGTATGTCTGCTACAGTAGATAGCACTAGTTACTTGTAAGAGGGTGGTATGTCTGCTACAGTAGATAGCACTAGTTACTTGTAAGAGGGTGGTATGTCTGCTACAGTAGATAGCACTAGTTACTTGTAAGAGGGTGGTATGTCTGCTACAGTAGATAGCACTAGTTACTTGTAAGAGGGTGGTATGTCTGCTACAGTAGATAGCACTAGTTACTTGTAAGAGGGTGGTATGTCTGCTACAGTAGATAGCACTAGTTACTTGTAAGAGGGTGGTATGTCTGCTACAGTAGATAGCACTAGTTACTTGTAAGAGGGTGGTATGTCTGCTACAGTAGATAGCACTAGTTACTTGTAAGAGGGTGGTATGTCTGCTACAGTAGATAGCACTAGTTACTTGTAAGAGGGTGGTATGTCTGCTACAGTAGATAGCACTAGTTACTTGTAAGAGGGTGGTATGTCTGCTACAGTAGATAGCACTAGTTACTTGTAAGAGGGTGGTATGTCTGCTACAGTAGATAGCACTAGTTACTTGTAAGAGGGTGGTATGTCTGCTACAGTAGATAGCACTAGTTACTTGTAAGAGGGTGGTATGTCTGCTACAGTAGATAGCACTAGTTACTTGTAAGAGGGTGGTATGTCTGCTACAGTAGATAGCACTAGTTACTTGTAAGAGGGTGGTATGTCTGCTACAGTAGATAGCACTAGTTACTTGTAAGAGGGTGGTATGTCTGCTACAGTAGATAGCACTAGTTACTTGTAAGAGGGTGGTATGTCTGCTACAGTAGATAGCACTAGTTACTTGTAAGAGGGTGGTATGTCTGCTACAGTAGATAGCACTAGTTACTTGTAAGAGGGTGGTATGTCTGCTACAGTAGATAGCACTAGTTACTTGTAAGAGGGTGGTATGTCTGCTACAGTAGATAGCACTAGTTACTTGTAAGAGGGTGGTATGTCTGCTACAGTAGATAGCACTAGTTACTTGTAAGAGGGTGGTATGTCTGCTACAGTAGATAGCACTAGTTACTTGTAAGAGGGTGGTATGTCTGCTACAGTAGATAGCACTAGTTACTTGTAAGAGGGTGGTATGTCTGCTACAGTAGATAGCACTAGTTACTTGTAAGAGGGTGGTATGTCTGCTACAGTAGATAGCACTAGTTACTTGTAAGAGGGTGGTATGTCTGCTACAGTAGATAGCACTAGTTACTTGTAAGAGGGTGGTATGTCTGCTACAGTAGATAGCACTAGTTACTTGTAAGAGGGTGGTATGTCTGCTACAGTAGATAGCACTAGTTACTTGTAAGAGGGTGGTATGTCTGCTACAGTAGATAGCACTAGTTACTTGTAAGAGGGTGGTATGTCTGCTACAGTAGATAGCACTAGTTACTTGTAAGAGGGTGGTATGTCTGCTACAGTAGATAGCACTAGTTACTTGTAAGAGGGTGGTATGTCTGCTACAGTAGATAGCACTAGTTACTTGTAAGAGGGTGGTATGTCTGCTACAGTAGATAGCACTAGTTACTTGTAAGAGGGTGGTATGTCTGCTACAGTAGATAGCACTAGTTACTTGTAAGAGGGTGGTATGTCTGCTACAGTAGATAGCACTAGTTACTTGTAAGAGGGTGGTATGTCTGCTACAGTAGATAGCACTAGTTACTTGTAAGAGGGTGGTATGTCTGCTACAGTAGATAGCACTAGTTACTTGTAAGAGGGTGGTATGTCTGCTACAGTAGATAGCACTAGTTACTTGTAAGAGGGTGGTATGTCTGCTACAGTAGATAGCACTAGTTACTTGTAAGAGGGTGGTATGTCTGCTACAGTAGATAGCACTAGTTACTTGTAAGAGGGTGGTATGTCTGCTACAGTAGATAGCACTAGTTACTTGTAAGAGGGTGGTATGTCTGCTACAGTAGATAGCACTAGTTACTTGTAAGAGGGTGGTATGTCTGCTACAGTAGATAGCACTAGTTACTTGTAAGAGGGTGGTATGTCTGCTACAGTAGATAGCACTAGTTACTTGTAAGAGGGTGGTATGTCTGCTACAGTAGATAGCACTAGTTACTTGTAAGAGGGTGGTATGTCTGCTACAGTAGATAGCACTAGTTACTTGTAAGAGGGTGGTATGTCTGCTACAGTAGATAGCACTAGTTACTTGTAAGAGGGTGGTATGTCTGCTACAGTAGATAGCACTAGTTACTTGTAAGAGGGTGGTATGTCTGCTACAGTAGATAGCACTAGTTACTTGTAAGAGGGTGGTATGTCTGCTACAGTAGATAGCACTAGTTACTTGTAAGAGGGGTGGTATGTCTGCTACAGTAGATAGCACTAGTTACTTGTAAGAGGGTGGTATGTCTGCTACAGTAGATAGCACTAGTTACTTGTAAGAGGGTGGTATGTCTGCTACAGTAGATAGCACTAGTTACTTGTAAGAGGGTGGTATGTCTGCTACAGTAGATAGCACTAGTTACTTGTAAGAGGGTGGTATGTCTGCTACAGTAGATAGCACTAGTTACTTGTAAGAGGGTGGTATGTCTGCTACAGTAGATAGCACTAGTTACTTGTAAGAGGGTGGTATGTCTGCTACAGTAGATAGCACTAGTTACTTGTAAGAGGGTGGTATGTCTGCTACAGTAGATAGCACTAGTTACTTGTAAGAGGGTGGTATGTCTGCTACAGTAGATAGCACTAGTTACTTGTAAGAGGTGGTATGTCTGCTACAGTAGATAGCACTAGTTACTTGTAAGAGGGTGGTATGTCTGCTACAGTAGATAGCACTAGTTACTTGTAAGAGGGTGGTATGTCTGCTACAGTAGATAGCACTAGTTACTTGTAAGAGGGTGGTATGTCTGCTACAGTAGATAGCACTAGTTACTTGTAAGAGGGTGGTATGTCTGCTACAGTAGATAGCACTAGTTACTTGTAAGAGGGTGGTATGTCTGCTACAGTAGATAGCACTAGTTACTTGTAAGAGGGTGGTATGTCTGCTACAGTAGATAGCACTAGTTACTTGTAAGAGGGTGGTATGTCTGCTACAGTAGATAGCACTAGTTACTTGTAAGAGGGTGGTATGTCTGCTACAGTAGATAGCACTAGTTACTTGTAAGAGGGTGGTATGTCTGCTACAGTAGATAGCACTAGTTACTTGTAAGAGGGTGGTATGTCTGCTACAGTAGATAGCACTAGTTACTTGTAAGAGGGTGGTATGTCTGCTACAGTAGATAGCACTAGTTACTTGTAAGAGGGTGGTATGTCTGCTACAGTAGATAGCACTAGTTACTTGTAAGAGGGTGGTATGTCTGCTACAGTAGATAGCACTAGTTACTTGTAAGAGGGTGGTATGTCTGCTACAGTAGATAGCACTAGTTACTTGTAAGAGGGTGGTATGTCTGCTACAGTAGATAGCACTAGTTACTTGTAAGAGGGTGGTATGTCTGCTACAGTAGATAGCACTAGTTACTTGTAAGAGGGTGGTATGTCTGCTACAGTAGATAGCACTAGTTACTTGTAAGAGGGTGGTATGTCTGCTACAGTAGATAGCACTAGTTACTTGTAAGAGGGTGGTATGTCTGCTACAGTAGATAGCACTAGTTACTTGTAAGAGGGTGGTATGTCTGCTACAGTAGATAGCACTAGTTACTTGTAAGAGGGTGGTATGTCTGCTACAGTAGATAGCACTAGTTACTTGTAAGAGGGTGGTATGTCTGCTACAGTAGATAGCACTAGTTACTTGTAAGAGGGTTGGTATGTCTGCTACAGTAGATAGCACTAGTTACTTGTAAGAGGGTGGTATGTCTGCTACAGTAGATAGCACTAGTTACTTGTAAGAGGGTGGTATGTCTGCTACAGTAGATAGCACTAGTTACTTGTAAGAGGGTGGTATGTCTGCTACAGTAGATAGCACTAGTTACTTGTAAGAGGGTGGTATGTCTGCTACAGTAGATAGCACTAGTTACTTGGTAAGAGGGTGTATGTCTGCTCTACAGTAGATAGCACTAGTTACTTGTAAGAGGGTGGTATGTCTGCTACAGTAGATAGCACTAGTTACTTGTAAGAGGGTGGTATGTCTGCTACAGTAGATAGCACTAGTTACTTGTAAGAGGGTGGTATGTCTGCTACAGTAGATAGCACTAGTTACTTGTAAGAGGGTGGTATGTCTGCTACAGTAGATAGCACTAGTTACTTGTAAGAGGGTGGTATGTCTGCTACAGTAGATAGCACTAGTTACTTGTAAGAGGGTGGTATGTCTGCTACAGTAGATAGCACTAGTTACTTGTAAGAGGGTGGTATGTCTGCTACAGTAGATAGCACTAGTTACTTGTAAGAGGGTGGTATGTCTGCTACAGTAGATAGCACTAGTTACTTGTAAGAGGGTGGTATGTCTGCTACAGTAGATAGCACTAGTTACTTGTAAGAGGGTGGTATGTCTGCTACAGTAGATAGCACTAGTTACTTGTAAGAGGGTGGTATGTCTGCTACAGTAGATAGCACTAGTTACTTGTAAGAGGGTGGTATGTCTGCTACAGTAGATAGCACTAGTTACTTGTAAGAGGGTGGTATGTCTGCTACAGTAGATAGCACTAGTTACTTGTAAGAGGGTGGTATGTCTGCTACAGTAGATAGCACTAGTTACTTGTAAGAGGGTGGTATGTCTGCTACAGTAGATAGCACTAGTTACTTGTAAGAGGGTGGTATGTCTGCTACAGTAGATAGCACTAGTTACTTGTAAGAGGGTGGTATGTCTGCTACAGTAGATAGCACTAGTTACTTGTAAGAGGGTGGTATGTCTGCTACAGTAGATAGCACTAGTTACTTGTAAGAGGGTGGTATGTCTGCTACAGTAGATAGCACTAGTTACTTGTAAGAGGGTGGTATGTCTGCTACAGTAGATAGCACTAGTTACTTGTAAGAGGGTGGTATGTCTGCTACAGTAGATAGCACTAGTTACTTGTAAGAGGGTGGTATGTCTGCTACAGTAGATAGCACTAGTTACTTGTAAGAGGGTGGTATGTCTGCTACAGTAGATAGCACTAGTTACTTGTAAGAGGGTGGTATGTCTGCTACAGTAGATAGCACTAGTTACTTGTAAGAGGGTGGTATGTCTGCTACAGTAGATAGCACTAGTTACTTGTAAGAGGGTGGTATGTCTGCTACAGTAGATAGCACTAGTTACTTGTAAGAGGGTGGTATGTCTGCTACAGTAGATAGCACTAGTTACTTGTAAGAGGGTGGTATGTCTGCTACAGTAGATAGCACTAGTTACTTGTAAGAGGGTGGTATGTCTGCTACAGTAGATAGCACTAGTTACTTGTAAGAGGGTGGTATGTCTGCTACAGTAGATAGCACTAGTTACTTGTAAGAGGGTGGTATGTCTGCTACAGTAGATAGCACTAGTTACTTGTAAGAGGGTGGTATGTCTGCTACAGTAGATAGCACTAGTTACTTGTAAGAGGGTGGTATGTCTGCTACAGTAGATAGCACTAGTTACTTGTAAGAGGGTGGTATGTCTGCTACAGTAGATAGCACTAGTTACTTGTAAGAGGGTGGTATGTCTGCTACAGTAGATAGCACTAGTTACTTGTAAGAGGGTGGTATGTCTGCTACAGTAGATAGCACTAGTTACTTGTAAGAGGGTGGTATGTCTGCTACAGTAGATAGCACTAGTTACTTGTAAGAGGGTGGTATGTCTGCTACAGTAGATAGCACTAGTTACTTGTAAGAGGGTGGTATGTCTGCTACAGTAGATAGCACTAGTTACTTGTAAGAGGGTGGTATGTCTGCTACAGTAGATAGCACTAGTTACTTGTAAGAGGGTGGTATGTCTGCTACAGTAGATAGCACTAGTTACTTGTAAGAGGGTGGTATGTCTGCTACAGTAGATAGCACTAGTTACTTGTAAGAGGGTGGTATGTCTGCTACAGTAGATAGCACTAGTTACTTGTAAGAGGGTGGTATGTCTGCTACAGTAGATAGCACTAGTTTACTTGTAAG
>CAUXCB010000016.1:0-15134 GCA_963564715.1 Catocala sponsa | reverse complement strand
ACTTGATGAGCTCGCAGCGTTCCTCGACTTCGCAGTCAGCCGGCGCCACCCTATACGTGGACTTCTTCCTACTACTACCCTCCATTATGGGATTCTCTCTAAAATCTGTGACATTATCCTCAATATTATAGATA
This sequence comes from Catocala sponsa, assembly GCA_963564715.1. Classification (NCBI taxonomy): domain Eukaryota; kingdom Metazoa; phylum Arthropoda; class Insecta; order Lepidoptera; family Erebidae; genus Catocala; species Catocala sponsa. Next base: position 15,000 of record CAUXCB010000016.1, on the reverse strand, counting down.
GCAATCGACTTATTTTTAGGTACCATCTCTAGGTCCTTACGACGCTTCTTTTTGACGGTGTCCTTGTTAATATCGGGGTTGCAGCGTGCGTTGATGTTTTTAACGGCGTTTTGTACGTGTGAGTCCAGTGCTTGACTGGAGTCGAGCTCGTATCATACATCCAGCTCCTCGAGTCCCTTGGAGAGGCGGTGCGAGTTGATGCGGCGTCGGTGCGAGCGGCGCACGGCGTCAGCGCGGCGATACGGCTCGCTCCGCAGTCCGTGCAAGATATCCTCCAACGCGCCATTGTAAACCTCGTCTTGGTGAAGCAGTTTCTTTTCGCCGACGGCCTGCGACTTCGTTTTTAGTTCGTTGATTACAGCCTCCTATAACAGTTAAATCAAATTAGCATACTCGTTGTGTGTTTAGTCGTTTGGTGACGCTAAATATTTACTGGGTACAAAAGTTTACTACTGAATTGGAGGATATTTAACATGCGTACAACTACTGAATATTCTGCAAGATGTATATAAGAAGGTATCAAATGCTACATGAAATAAGTTTTCCTTAAATATTCTTAAATGAAGCTACTGATTATCAGGTATAAGTGGATTATAAGTATGCGTTTAAATGATACAAAAATCGACTGAACGATTAAAGCAAGCAATCACATTCTGGACACCAAACTTATAAATATAAAAACGCTGAATACGCAACATTTTACTTGAGCCAAATTATAGAATCTTTGTATATAAACAGCTGTCAAATGAATAGGTACTTATTAATTTATTATCGCTTTAATTACTTCTTATATAACATTTTATAACATACAGGCTACTTTTTAATATGTATTGGATATAGAATGACCATTTTATTTTATTAATTTGACAGTTGTTCGTTTCCCAAAATCTACTTTGCTAAGTAAGTATACATAGAAATAGCATTATATATAATTTTAGTAAAAATAATATATAAAAAGACATTCCCTGTTAAGTTCCATGCAAGTGCAGCGTAACAAGAAAATATTTACACTCAATATTTTGTTTCTTAAAACATCATTCACACTAACCGAGTTGCCGGCCATAAAATCAAATAAATATGTGCTGCACCATTGAAAATAGTTGTGTATTACATATGATAAATATTAAATTATTTAAGTTAATTTATCTATGAGACTCGGCTTTTAAATATTCTGTACCTTTTTAATCTGTGTGGGTTGAATTAAGCATTTCTTTATAAAATAATCCCGAATAAACCGTTTAATTACAAACCTCCTTTCTGACAACAATCGGTGGAGGATGATTGTCATAATTGTACAATTTTATGGATGGCAACTCTCTAATTATATTTTTAACTAATAAATAACAATATTTAATCTATCTGTTACAACTAAATAACGTAACTGAACTGAAAAGTGAAAAGAATAAGAAACATTATTATTGTGTTGTATGTGTTTACAAATATTGGCATAAATTATACATACATAATTTGTATAAGAACAATACTTAGTGTAACACCGAGTTAAATAATATCACAATCTAGCTAAAGTTAATTAATTAATTCTATTAACGATAGTAAACGATCGTTTCGTTTACATCTTTTGAGAATACCGGCTCATCAAGCAATTACCGGTACCATAAATTAGATACAGGCAGATGTTAAGCTCAATAGGCAATCGCATAGACAATTTATCTCACTAGAGGCGCCACTGAGTTATAACGCAAGCAATATGTTATAGCAGTGATTGTGTTCGCGCATCAAAATAGTACTCGTATTATTGTGTAAATAAAAATAGACAACACTTTTTTGATTAGACATTTTGATTGACAAATTACATGCAATAGTAAAATTTCATATATCACTATATATGAAATTTTACTATTGCATGTAATTTGTTCATAATAAAAGCGCGAAATAGTGGCAAGTTTGAGATATTTAATCCGGTGGCGCCATCTGCAATTATCTACGCGAAGTTTGGTCATTATAGTAATTGATTGATGGCGACTTGTTTTAAAATAGCAGCACGCACGGAGGACTTAAGACGACCACCTGGTTTTTTCAACTTGTGTCGATATATTGCTGTTTTTTTAAGAACACTTGTTAACAGATTATGTAAATTAGCTTTAGTCAGACTGTGATAATACCATACCTAGATTTGATAACGATAGCTTGTTTTGTGCATTTTGGGACACTCGTGTCGTATATGTGTGATGTGATTGGCTTGGCGTAACGGTGAAATGACCAAAGCAGTGATTTGTTTGTGGCAATTTGCCACTAGGCAGCATTGCCTTATTATTTGATACTCCCTTAAACCACATGCAGTTTTTTACTAGATTATCCTAAGTGCTGGGTCTTACTTCTCTTAATTATTAATATGATTGGTTTCATAAACTTGTGTAGATAGTTCACATTCGAGATTTTAGGGTTGCACCTCACTCAAACGCACGAATGAATAATGTGTCTCACATTATTTGCAAGCAACACATTATTATAATCTACCATAATAATGGTTTTAAATCAATCCAACGCTATACTCGTACACGTCACAATTGTCATTTCGCTTTGATTTTTATGATGACGGTTCTCTGAGATTATACCATCTTCTCATATAGCAAAATTATTATAATGTGATTCTAGCAATTTGATTTCGAGAGGGCGAAATAGCGCTATACTCAATGAAGTGCTGTCTCCTGCTGTCGTAAACTAAACTTATAATAATACTTCTACAATGCTTTCTTAACATGTAACGAATAAATGTAACTAAGATGCGCGAGTGAAGTCCAACCCGTATTCAGTAATATTTTAATATCACACTTCTATTCTAATCCACCCTGTTGGAATTTCTGATAACTACCACTCCCAAACATACTTTTTTCGATCTGACTGCGTGTAAGCGAATGCACGTATACGATCGTTTAATATATTCGAACGCCTTTACTTATACCTGTATATTTTATGACTATTTTTATTATGAGCTCAAAGTATCATGAAGTCTAGCTGTGGTTCATGATACTTTGAGCTAGACTTCATGATACTTTGAGCTCATTCTGCGTATGATAATTTTTTTTTTATTATATTATTTTGGTATCAGTATCGGTTTAACGCATTTATGATGTAGAATATTTGATGCTTTGATATTCACAGCAAAATTCAGTAGGTATTCTAAAACTGTTAATACCTTAATTAATTTAGAACATCCATTACTGATGAGCGACTTAACATTCGAATTATTCGAGAGTAAAAATGTATTCGAATTATTTATTATTATTCGAATATTATTAGCAATACGTAACGGTTCAATTATCGTCAATCATTTTACACCGAAAAAAATATCCAACGCAACGACTGATTCGTTGTGAGCTCAAGATTGCTTACCTATATTAAATCATTTACTTATTTTCCCTTTATGTGTCCTTTCACTCACTATGATTAAGTATGTTAATACATAAGACTATAACATAGGTACTCTATTTAATCCCCTTCAAATAGATAACCGTTTACGACACCAGATGGCACAACAAGCACAAAGGATATTTGACATATGTATATAATATATTAATTTAATAATAACATCTTGCAAAAAACTTAGATCTTAGATCCCACGTGCAAGTGACGCCAACTAGGTTGCTCGTGATGTTCGCTTTTAACGCAGTCAGATCGTTTGCACTGTTAGGCAAGGGTTACTATGATCGTGTGACGGTTCCGCATGCTTGGCGTGTAGGGTTATCGACCAGCTATTGAACACTCCCTCAGGTTCATCTTCTGAAAACATGCGATTTTGACACCCTCTGACGTTCAATTAGTCACTCCCAGTATTGGTGTGTAATAATGGCAGATGTTTCTTTTTGTAGGTAATATCAACTTGTTATATTGCTTTTTCTTGTTCAATATAGAAATACTTGTATCCAGTGACCATGATACTCAACTAATTACTACAGATATTTGATAAAATCTATTTTCTTATTATCAAGAATCTTCTTTTTAAACAAGACTAATAATATTTTTTATCCACTGTGATAACCAGGGGTGGGAATAGGTAGAGTTTTTAAGTACCAAATGATGTCAAATATGCTACTACGAAATCTTAATATGGATGTGCTTTTTTTAATCCTGGGATTGATTTAGTATTTAATTCTTTAGTAAATTATGTGGACGATGAACCTTTAGCTTCCACCAGTGTTTCTAATATAGTTGTAATAGATTCTGATTGATTTGTTATTTCATTGATTTGTAGATACTATTGAATAAAAAATATATACTTAGAGTCAAGTTTGTTTCATTTTTCAATCTCTCTACTGTCTTTGCACATAAAATAGAAAATAATTAAACTTTATCAAGCCGTCAGGCGGCGAGTACTAAAATGCCGTCAAGCGCCATTAGCCGGCGTGTTACGTGTAACGCTACTTAGTTTGTGTTTAACACAGGAAAAAAGAGTTTTATAAGACAATAACATCAATCCCGGAAATTTGAGAAAACAATTTTTATTAATCCCCAATTCTGGGTTTAAAAGGCATATCCATGTGAAGATTTCGTAGGTAGTTTTACGTCATTTGGTACTTAAAAACTCTACCTATTCCGACCCCTAGTGATAACAGCTTGTACTAGAAGCTACTGTGATTGGGGCCAATAGTGAAATGAGTGTGGGATTTTACAATTGCAAGTTCCAATCTATTGGTGCTTTTATATCAAGATATTTTCTGCTGTTATAGTAATCTATGACTAAAATTCAATTCTGTTTATTATTTCACTTGATGAACTACCCACTCAAAATATATATAGTAACGCCATCTATTTAATTACACACCAACTAACACCCCAACCGTGGTTAGTACACACGCACACAACTGGTCTGCCGAGTGTGGACCACTTACTCCTATATGTTAGGCCTTGGGCCCGGGGTAGGCCTACACGGACTCTAGACTGTGCCTCAACTGAGACAAGTGTTGCTGCAATAGGCCTGCGTTGACGGCCGCGTAGTTAAATCTCTGTGAGAAAGTTTATGTGTTACCATCACCTACTACGATTTGGTATGTGCGGTAGATATAGTAACATTCGACTCTGTGCTGCAACATTAAATATATGAAAACAAGATTAAATAAAAAAAAAACAATTTGTATTTGTTATACATTAATTTGAAAATATAAACGCTTTTTATGGAATATAAAAATCAAGTTGCGGTAGTCATTTGAATTTGACTCATTTTTGCAGTTTGCAATATAAATTTTAAGCGTAATAAACATGCAATACACCAGGAAAACCTGTATAAATACAAAATTCCATAAAAGAGATGTATATGTGTAAATTACTATTCAAGCTTTATATTTTCGTTCGTTTAAACTAAAACAAAATGAGCTAAAACGCTCACTGAAAAGATATAAAAGAGTTTCCTTTCCGTAGTGTTACCATATCTACCAAACAAATAGGATACACCATCACCGCTATGTTAAATGTGTTTCAATGTTCAATGTTTGTACTACCTACCTGTCACCTTCACAATATCAAAGCAAATTTTTCACACAATTCTTCATATTATAATGTTTGTAAATAAAAACATTCATACCTATTTTCTTAATCACCTTTAAGTTATGTTTTTAATTACCGATTATATTAAGGACCCGACCCGTAAGATCCTTATACCGTAGGTTAATATGAAACATGTTTTTTCTATATTTTTTTTTATTGCCATTTGTGGCAGACGAGCAAGTGGCCCACCTGATGGAAAGTGGTAACCGCTGCTCATGGACTTCAGCAATGTCAGGACACAGCAAAGCCGCTGCCTACCGTGAAAGAAGAACTCTCTTTAAACCTCGTTTGAAGAAGGACATATCTTGTTATGTGTAGTTACCACAAATAATTAACAAAAATGTTATTAACTTTACGGGAGCACTGCCATGTTCCCAGATACAACAACAAAATTTTATTGTAAACTTGGCGATCAAAAAGAGTAGCCATGAGTTTCTTGCCCGTTCTTCTCATGAGCCCTACACCCTTGCTTTGCTGAACGTGGCAGTAAATGTAGATTCACAGAAAAAATTTAGTGTAACTTTGACATTCATAAGTGTTACCTTGTAACCTAACTTGAATAAATTTATTTTTGATTTTGATTGATTTGATTTATACAATTTTATTTTGTTAACTATTACATTAAGCATCTTGTTTAATGGTAAAAAGAAAATAATGATACTAAAAGTCAATCTTAAAAGTTCTTCTAAGATCAGTAACTCGACATCGTTCAATAACAATTAAAATTATATTATATCCAGACACCTCCAAGTTTTGAAATGTGCCTTGAGTAGATTTTCGATTTACATTTGCCTTGGATACTTTTCTATTCCATCTATGGCTTATATTGCAAGACATGACATCTATTTTTTTAAATCAGCCATCAGTTCCCCGTTATAGTGACTATGCTGCCGGTATAAGGGACATCACAATGGTACAAGAACAAAACTTTATATGAAACTAGATGTTCCAGCGGTTTTACCCGCGTTTATCGTTACTGCGCCGCCCCCGTGGGTCGTAGCGTGATGTTGGTACCGTCCAGAGTGTCCAGAGTGTCCAGACCGTATTCGGCCACGGCGGCTTGGAACTCATTATTGAGAGCTTCGTTGATGTGCTCTCAGATGACTGACATACCCGATTTTTGCCGTGAAATATAGCCTATAGCCTTCCTCGATAAATAGGCTATCCAACACTAAAATAATTTCTAAAATCTAATCAGTAGTTTCTGAGATTAGCACGTTTAACAAACAAACTCTTCAGCTTTATAATAATAGTATAGATGTCAAATAAAACACAAAGTTTATTAAATTTCGTGACATAGGTAAATGTTTGAAGGACTGAGCAAATGTGTAATACATCCACTAGCCACAGAAAGGTACCAAATTATAGCCAACTACTTTTCACCCGCGGCTTCGCTCGCGTAATTGTAGGTTAGGTTAAGTTAGGTTTGCAACAGTTATTTTTTCTGGATGAAAGGTACCCTATGTCCTATTCTGTACCCCTGACAACGTGTATGCAAAATTTCATGTTGATCGGTTGAGTAGTTAAGGCGTGAAAGCGTAACAAACAAACAAACAAACTCATTTTCGCATTTATAATATTAGTTAGGATTAACGCTATTTTATAAGGCACAGTTGCAGATGCCATACTACCATTTATAAAGACAAATGTTAATGTTCCAACGTTGATCTACATGTTAATATATTAAAAACAACATCAAAAACTTAAAGGTGACTAAGAAAACTGTAAAACTAAACAAAATGAAACTAAATTAGTAGAAAATAAGTACATTAATGTATAAGTATAGCCACGGCTTACTATGAGAGAATGCATCAACATGATAGATCTACAGTACTGTCCATTCACCTTACACTGTAAGCGTTATGCTGAGCCGAAGCGTCACTAACTTTATGCAACATCGACTGGGGCGACCAGCGTTGTTTAGTAACATTTATAAGGATACTCTTTCTTAAAGTTATCATTGGTGTCATGTTTGTGAACGTAAGGTTCAAGATTCATCATTTACTAGATGTGCCCGCGGTTTCACCCGCGTTTACGATTACTGCGCTGCCGCTGTGGGCCGTAGCATGATGTAATATAGCCTATAGCCTTGCTCGATAAATAAGCTATCCAACACTGAAAGAATTTTTCAATTCGGACCAGTAGTGCCTGAGATTAGCGCGTTCAAACAAACAAATAAACAAACAAACAAACTCTTTAGCTTTATAATATTAGTATAGATTTACTTTTGTTTTATGGTTTATTGTTGTAAAGGTATTTGGTAAGTGCGTTTGTAGTCAAGTTATTATGAATGGCGGAGTGGCTTAAATGGTCGCCACGCCACCACTCACGCGCAATAAAAGTTAGTTTAACCCACAAAAAGTAGTACCGAGTGTGCTTTATGTCCGTTTCAATTATTGTAAAGTTCGGGCTGATTATGCCTAGTGTATAAAATCAAAACAAAATGGCTACTTTAAAATAAATTGAAATAGTGTAAGAATCAGTTATTCAGTATTATATGATTTTTGTAAAATTAAGTTTTGCCTCATAGTAAGCGTAGTTCGAACATTCAATATTGCAATCTAATTGTGTGTGTATGTGTGTGTATGTATCAGGGATGTTGCCAATATTCGCATCCGCATCCGTAATTGCGGAGCTTCCACGTCGATTTGGATATCTGCATGCTATCGCAGGTTGCGATAAGGAAGAAAATGGGGAAGTAATGGCGCGATGATTCTTCAAGTGAAGATGAGAATCAAGAAACACTAGAAAATGGTATAGCTACATTTATGAACCTTAGCAAAACAGGCTTGAACCTGCAGAGAGAAATTAGATACTTTTTATTAAATATAATGCACAATTTACATCCACATCCGCATCCACAATTGCGGAGTTTCTGCATCAATTTGGACATCTGCATCCGCATTTGCTGATGTGAGCCTTTAAATATTCGTATTCGCATCCGCATCCATGGATGTCAAAATATCTGCATCCACAACATCTCTGGTGTGTATGTACGAATTTTCTGTTATGTACACCTCTTACCCGAGCAAATACGTAAAAGTAAACTTCTATCAGAAAGCGAAGCGGTTTGGAAACAAATTTGCAATACATCGCGGGTCATACAGGGGTCAATAGCTGTCATGTTACTAAACAACGCTCAATGTAGTCGTGTGGTACGTCGCTCGTGTGTGTGTGTGTGCGAGGAGGTGGGGTGGTACCTGCTGTTTCTTCTGCGCGAGCTTGGCCTTGTTGGGATCGACGAGTTCGTGCTGCGCGGCGGCTTGCTCCAGGCGACGTCGCTGCTCGTTCTCCGCGTCCGCTTGCTGGAATAGACATCACAATTTCTTTCTTAGGCGCAAGACACACAGAAAAGACTTAAGACAAGGACGCGTCGCAGACGCGGCTCCCCTACAATAAATTTTCATACAAAATGTATAGAAGCGTCGCGACACAAAACAAACAGAAAAGACAGGGCGCGGACGAGACGCGGACACGACGCTTCAATCAATTTTCATACAAAATGTATAGAAGCGTCGCGACACAAAACAAACAGAAAAGACAGGGCGCGGACGAGACGCGGACACGACGCTTCAATCAATTTTCATACAAAATGTATAGAAGCGTCGCGACACAAAACAAACAGAAAAGACAGGGCGCGGACGAGACGCGGACACGACGCTTCAATCAATTTTCATACAAAATGTATAGAAGCGTCGCGACACAAAACAAACAGAAAAGACAGGGCGCGGACGGGACGCGGACACGACGCTTCAATCAATTTTCATACAAAATGTATAGAAGCGTCGCGACACAAAACAAACAGAAAAGACAGGGCGCGGACGAGACGCGGACACGACGCTTCAATCAATTTTCATACAAAATGTATAGAAGCGTCGCGACACAAAACAAACAGAAAAGACAGGGCGCGGACGAGACGCGGACACGACGCTTCAATCAATTTTCATACAAAATGTATAGAAGCGTCCCGACACAAAACAAACAGAAAAGACAGGGCGCGGACGAGACGCGGACACGACGCTTCAATCAATTTTCATACAAAATGTATAGAAGCGTCGCGACACAAAACAAACAGAAAAGACAGGGCGCGGACGAGACGCGGACACGACGCTTCAATCAATTTTCATACAAAATGTATAGAAGCGTCGCGACACAAAACAAACAGAAAAGACAGGGCGCGGACGAGACGCGGACACGACGCTTCAATCAATTTTCATACAAAATGTATAGAAGCGTCGCGACACAAAACAAACAGAAAAGACAGGGCGCGGACGAGACGCGGACACGACGCTTCAATCAATTTTCATACAAAATGTATAGAAGCGTCGCGACACAAAACAAACAGAAAAGACAGGGCGCGGACGAGACGCGGACACGACGCTTCAATCAATTTTCATACAAAATGTATAGAAGCGTCGCGACACAAAACAAACAGAAAAGACAGGGCGCGGACGAGACGCGGACACGACGCTTCAATCAATTTTCATACAAAATGTATAGAAGCGTCGCGACACAAAACAAACAGAAAAGACAGGGCGCGGACGAGACGCGGACACGACGCTTCAATCAATTTTCATACAAAATGTATAGAAGCGTCGCGACACAAAACAAACAGAAAAGACAGGGCGCGGACGAGACGCGGACACGACGCTTCAATCAATTTTCATACAAAATGTATAGAAGCGTCGCGACACAAAACAAACAGAAAAGACAGGGCGCGGACGAGACGCGGACACGACGCTTCAATCAATTTTCATACAAAATGTATAGAAGCGTCGCGACACAAAACAAACAGAAAAGACAGGGCGCGGACGAGACGCGGACACGACGCTTCAATCAATTTTCATACAAAATGTATAGAAGCGTCGCGACACAAAACAAACAGAAAAGACAGGGCGCGGACGAGACGCGGACACGACGCTTCAATCAATTTTCATACAAAATGTATAGAAGCGTCGCGACACAAAACAAACAGAAAAGACAGGGCGCGGACGAGACGCGGACACGACGCTTCAATCAATTTTCATACAAAATGTATAGAAGCGTCGCGACACAAAACAAACAGAAAAGACAGGGCGCGGACGAGACGCGGACACGACGCTTCAATCAATTTTCATACAAAATGTATAGAAGCGTCGCGACACAAAACAAACAGAAAAGACAGGGCGCGGACGAGACGCGGACACGACGCTTCAATCAATTTTCATACAAAATGTATAGAAGCGTCGCGACACAAAACAAACAGAAAAGACAGGGCGCGGACGAGACGCGGACACGACGCTTCAATCAATTTTCATACAAAATGTATAGAAGCGTCGCGACACAAAACAAACAGAAAAGACAGGGCGCGGACGAGACGCGGACACGACGCTTCAATCAATTTTCATACAAAATGTATAGAAGCGTCGCGACACAAAACAAACAGAAAAGACAGGGCGCGGACGAGACGCGGACACGACGCTTCAATCAATTTTCATACAAAATGTATAGAAGCGTCGCGACACAAAACAAACAGAAAAGACAGGGCGCGGACGAGACGCGGACACGACGCTTCAATCAATTTTCATACAAAATGTATAGAAGCGTCGCGACACAAAACAAACAGAAAAGACAGGGCGCGGACGAGACGCGGACACGACGCTTCAATCAATTTTCATACAAAATGTATAGAAGCGTCGCGACACAAAACAAACAGAAAAGACAGGGCGCGGACGAGACGCGGACACGACGCTTCAATCAATTTTCATACAAAATGTATAGAAGCGTCGCGACACAAAACAAACAGAAAAGACAGGGCGCGGACGAGACGCGGACACGACGCTTCAATCAATTTTCATACAAAATGTATAGAAGCGTCGCGACACAAAACAAACAGAAAAGACAGGGCGCGGACGAGACGCGGACACGACGCTTCAATCAATTTTCATACAAAATGTATAGAAGCGTCGCGACACAAAACAAACAGAAAAGACAGGGCGCGGACGAGACGCGGACACGACGCTTCAATCAATTTTCATACAAAATGTATAGAAGCGTCGCGACACAAAACAAACAGAAAAGACAGGGCGCGGACGAGACGCGGACACGACGCTTCAATCAATTTTCATACAAAATGTATAGAAGCGTCGCGACACAAAACAAACAGAAAAGACAGGGCGCGGACGAGACGCGGACACGACGCTTCAATCAATTTTCATACAAAATGTATAGAAGCGTCGCGACACAAAACAAACAGAAAAGACAGGGCGCGGACGAGACGCGGACACGACGCTTCAATCAATTTTCATACAAAATGTATAGAAGCGTCGCGACACAAAACAAACAGAAAAGACAGGGCGCGGACGAGACGCGGACACGACGCTTCAATCAATTTTCATACAAAATGTATAGAAGCGTCGCGACACAAAACAAACAGAAAAGACAGGGCGCGGACGAGACGCGGACACGACGCTTCAATCAATTTTCATACAAAATGTATAGAAGCGTCGCGACACAAAACAAACAGAAAAGACAGGGCGCGGACGAGACGCGGACACGACGCTTCAATCAATTTTCATACAAAATGTATAGAAGCGTCGCGACACAAAACAAACAGAAAAGACAGGGCGCGGACGAGACGCGGACACGACGCTTCAATCAATTTTCATACAAAATGTATAGAAGCGTCGCGACACAAAACAAACAGAAAAAGACAGGGCGCGGACGAGACGCGGACACGACGCTTCAATCAATTTTCATACAAAATGTATAGAAGCGTCGCGACACAAAACAAACAGAAAAGACAGGGCGCGGACGAGACGCGGACACGACGCTTCAATCAATTTTCATACAAAATGTATAGAAGCGTCGCGACACAAAACAAACAGAAAAGACAGGGCGCGGACGAGACGCGGACACGACGCTTCAATCAATTTTCATACAAAATGTATAGAAGCGTCGCGACACAAAACAAACAGAAAAGACAGGGCGCGGACGAGACGCGGACACGACGCTTCAATCAATTTTCATACAAAATGTATAGAAGCGTCGCGACACAAAACAAACAGAAAAGACAATACTCACAGGGCGCGGACGAGACGCGGACACGACGCTTCAATCAATTTTCATACAAAATGTATAGAAGCGTCGCGACACAAAACAAACAGAAAAGACAGGGCGCGGACGAGACGCGGACACGACGCTTCAATCAATTTTCATACAAAATGTATAGAAGCGTCGCGACACAAAACAAACAGAAAAGACAGGGCGCGGACGAGACGCGGACACGACGCTTCAATCAATTTTCATACAAAATGTATAGAAGCGTCGCGACACAAAACAAACAGAAAAGACAGGGCGCGGACGAGACGCGGACACGACGCTTCAATCAATTTTCATACAAAATGTATAGAAGCGTCGCGACACAAAACAAACAGAAAAGACAGGGCGCGGACGAGACGCGGACACGACGCTTCAATCAATTTTCATACAAAATGTATAGAAGCGTCGCGACACAAAACAAACAGAAAAGACAGGGCGCGGACGAGACGCGGACACGACGCTTCAATCAATTTTCATACAAAATGTATAGAAGCGTCGCGACACAAAACAAACAGAAAAGACAGGGCGCGGACGAGACGCGGACACGACGCTTCAATCAATTTTCATACAAAATGTATAGAAGCGTCGCGACACAAAACAAACAGAAAAGACAGGGCGCGGACGAGACGCGGACACGACGCTTCAATCAATTTTCATACAAAATGTATAGAAGCGTCGCGACACAAAACAAACAGAAAAGACAGGGCGCGGACGAGACGCGGACACGACGCTTCAATCAATTTTCATACAAAATGTATAGAAGCGTCGCGACACAAAACAAACAGAAAAGACAGGGCGCGGACGAGACGCGGACACGACGCTTCAATCAATTTTCATACAAAATGTATAGAAGCGTCGCGACACAAAACAAACAGAAAAGACAGGGCGCGGACGAGACGCGGACACGACGCTTCAATCAATTTTCATACAAAATGTATAGAAGCGTCGCGACACAAAACAAACAGAAAAGACAGGGCGCGGACGAGACGCGGACACGACGCTTCAATCAATTTTCATACAAAATGTATAGAAGCGTCGCGACACAAAACAAACAGAAAAGACAGGGCGCGGACGAGACGCGGACACGACGCTTCAATCAATTTTCATACAAAATGTATAGAAGCGTCGCGACACAAAACAAACAGAAAAGACAGGGCGCGGACGAGACGCGGACACGACGCTTCAATCAATTTTCATACAAAATGTATAGAAGCGTCGCGACACAAAACAAACAGAAAAGACAGGGCGCGGACGAGACGCGGACACGACGCTTCAATCAATTTTCATACAAAATGTATAGAAGCGTCGCGACACAAAACAAACAGAAAAGACAGGGCGCGGACGAGACGCGGACACGACGCTTCAATCAATTTTCATACAAAATGTATAGAAGCGTCGCGACACAAAACAAACAGAAAAGACAGGGCGCGGACGAGACGCGGACACGACGCTTCAATCAATTTTCATACAAAATGTATAGAAGCGTCGCGACACAAAACAAACAGAAAAGACAGGGCGCGGACGAGACGCGGACACGACGCTTCAATCAATTTTCATACAAAATGTATAGAAGCGTCGCGACACAAAACAAACAGAAAAGACAGGGCGCGGACGAGACGCGGACACGACGCTTCAATCAATTTTCATACAAAATGTATAGAAGCGTCGCGACACAAAACAAACAGAAAAGACAGGGCGCGGACGAGACGCGGACACGACGCTTCAATCAATTTTCATACAAAATGTATAGAAGCGTCGCGACACAAAACAAACAGAAAAGACAGGGCGCGGACGAGACGCGGACACGACGCTTCAATCAATTTTCATACAAAATGTATAGAAGCGTCGCGACACAAAACAAACAGAAAAGACAGGGCGCGGACGAGACGCGGACACGACGCTTCAATCAATTTTCATACAAAATGTATAGAAGCGTCGCGACACAAAACAAACAGAAAAGACAGGGCGCGGACGAGACGCGGACACGACGCTTCAATCAATTTTCATACAAAATGTATAGAAGCGTCGCGACACAAAACAAACAGAAAAGACATACTCAGGGCGCGGACGAGACGCGGACACGACGCTTCAATCAATTTTCATACAAAATGTATAGAAGCGTCGCGACACAAAACAAACAGAAAAGACAGGGCGCGGACGAGACGCGGACACGACGCTTCAATCAATTTTCATACAAAATGTATAGAAGCGTCGCGACACAAAACAAACAGAAAAGACAGGGCGCGGACGAGACGCGGACACGACGCTTCAATCAATTTTCATACAAAATGTATAGAAGCGTCGCGACACAAAACAAACAGAAAGACAGGGCGCGGACGAGACGCGGACACGACGCTTCAATCAATTTTCATACAAAATGTATAGAAGCGTCGCGACACAAAACAAACAGAAAAGACA
>CAUXCB010000015.1:12500-17500 GCA_963564715.1 Catocala sponsa | reverse complement strand
TCGAGTCCGCCTACTGTCGATGATTCAAGTCTTATATATCTTTGTGTATACGTCAATTGTTATATAGAGATTGATAATATTTATGCGTCTCGCGACATGTGAACGGTGTTGAACTTGTTTAATTTTTTACAAAAAAAAAAAAAAACATGCACACGCCATCAACCCTCTCGTACGTGCGATATTGTTACATAACACACTAAACTCGAAGAGTCGAAAGCGTCCCCGCCTTACGCCGTAAAGCGCATCAGCGGTAACACCGTCGATCGTTCGACAAATATTATAATAATCTCTAACATTGTCGTATGATATATAAATTATAATCAACGTGTGTCGTTAGACAATATTTAAACGGACCGCAATATAGTTATACGCGATAAAACGTGTAACATATCACGGAACCGTCATCTGCGTTAAATATAGTATTACGCGTGAACGTATATATATTTTACACGCAATGTGGCTTATGTATTTTATACAGCCGGCCCTCAGACAGGAGTGGTCCTGGATGTGTCTCCACGGACCGCAATGTGCGTTCGAAATGTCGATGTTCAAATGTGTCCTGCAGTTCACACTATGACGCGCAGTTAACTGCGTTCTTCATCGACCCGCGAGCCAAGTGATCCACCGTCCAGGGTAATAGTTTAATATTAACCCCATGGATATAATATATTGTTTTATATTGTTACATAAATCGAATGGTTCATTATTATTATATTATTTCAAAAAAATAATATACATATAAACGTATATAATGTACATCACCGCATTATAAAGATGTACCCACCGTTTATATATAAGATAGTTTACGAACGCGCTCAAATTGCAACTCGTGGTGCGGATTTTTTAAACCAGTCTACGTTGAATTCATTAAGAGCGCGACGCGAGACGGACACAAGACATTTTGAACATTTCGAGATTTTTCAACATTATCGCACACGCAACATTGTATTAAATACAACGGCGCGTGTATATAATAACGTATACTAGATTACGAAGCTTAATCAAATCGTCAGTATCAGCGTCTCTGAATGTTGTTCAAAGTACAACACATTAAACTTTCAGTTTGTTTAGGATATTTGTGTGTTGTTACACGACTGCTGCGACGATTACGTACATATATAATATATACATATTCGCGAGAGCGCGTTACACGTTAATGATCCTTCCGCAGGTTCCCCTACGGAAACCTTGTTACGACTTTTACTTCCTCTAAATGATCAAGTTTGGTCAACTTCCCAGCAACGCCGACGGCCGTGAAGCCACCGCGTGTCGGTCCGAAGACCTCACTAAATCATTCAATCGGTAGTAGCGACGGGCGGTGTGTACAAAGGGCAGGGACGTAATCAACGCGAGCTTATGACTCGCGCTTACTAGGAATTCCTCGTTTATGGGGGATAATTGCAAACCCCAATCCCCAGCACGAAGGAGTTTCAGCGGGTTGCCCGGGCCTCTAGGCCAGGGAGAACATGCTGATTCCTTCAGTGTAGCGCGCGTGCGGCCCAGGACATCTAAGGGCATCACAGACCTGTTATTGCTCAATCTCGTGCGGCTCGAAGCCGCCGGTCCCTCTAAGAAGAATTTTAATACGTCGCCAGTGAGTTGCGTGACGAAGCCACGCACACCTAAATGACGACGCCTATTTAGCAGGCTAGAGTCTCGTTCGTTACCGGAATTAACCAGACAAATCGCTCCACCAACTAAGAACGGCCATGCACCACCACCCACCGAATCAAGAAAGAGCTGTTAATCTGTCAATCCTTCCGGTGTCCGGGCCTGGTGAGATTTCCCGTGTTGAGTCAAATTAAGCCGCAGGCTCCACTCCTGGTGGTGCCCTTCCGTCAATTCCTTTAAGTTTCAGCTTTGCAACCATACTCCCCCCGGAGTCCAAAATCTTTGGTTTCCCGGAAGCTGCCCGCCGAGCCATTGTAGTAACGTCGGCGGATCGCTAGATGACATATTTACGGTTAGAACTAGGGCGGTATCTAATCGCCTTCGAACCTCTAACTTTCGTTCTTGATTGATGAAAACACCTTTGGCAAATGCTTTCGCTGATGTTCGTCTTGCGACGATCCAAGAATTTCACCTCTAACGTCGCAATACGAATGCCCCCAGTTATCCCTATTAATCATTACCTCGGAGTTCTGAAAACCAACAAAATAGAACCGAGATCATATTCTATTATTCCATGCACGAAATATTCAAGCAGCATTTTGAGCCCGCTTTGAGCACTCTAATTTGTTCAAAGTAAAATTGTCGGCCCACCTCGACACTCACCGAAGAGCACCGCGATAGGATTTTGATATTGAACCGGCGTATTACCGCCGGCTCACCGACGATATGCTCCGCAGACGTGTCAGTATCACCGCGGATGCGGTGCACCGACAGCGCGGCGCACAAATGCAACTACGAGCTTTTTAACCGCAACAATTTTAGTATACGCTATTGGAGCTGGAATTACCGCGGCTGCTGGCACCAGACTTGCCCTCCAATTGTTCCTCGTTAAAATATTTAAAGTGTACTCATTCCGATTACGAGGCCTCGTAAGAGTCCCGTATCGTTATTTTTCGTCACTACCTCCCCGTGCCGGGAGTGGGTAATTTGCGCGCCTGCTGCCTTCCTTGGATGTGGTAGCCGTTTCTCAGGCTCCCTCTCCGGAATCGAACCCTGATTCCCCGTTACCCGTGACAACCATGGTAGTCGCAGAAACTACCATCGAAAGTTGATAAGGCAGACATTTGAAAGATGCGTCGCCGGTACTGGACCATGCGATCGGCAAAAGTTATCCAGATTCATCAAAATTAACGACTTCGGACGCGAGGCCCTCCGTCGATTGGTTTTGATCTAATAAAAGCACTCATCCCATCACTGGTCAGAGTTCTGATTGCATGTATTAGCTCTAGAATTACCACAGTTATCCAAGTAACTGAGTAAGATCTAAGGAACCAAAACTGATATATT
Organism: Catocala sponsa; assembly: GCA_963564715.1. NCBI lineage: Eukaryota > Metazoa > Arthropoda > Insecta > Lepidoptera > Erebidae > Catocala > Catocala sponsa. The sequence continues at coordinate 14,542 of CAUXCB010000015.1, read as the reverse complement.
GAGCCATTCGCGGTATCGCCTTAATACGGCTTGCACTGAGACATGCATGGCTTAATCTTTGAGACAAGCATATAACTACTGGCAGGATCAACCAGGGAGCTATCACATTGTTGAAAGCGAGATAAATAATAATACTCACGCACCGTCGTAATATATTGTACAAGTACCATATTAAAATACAACAGAGACGCGAAGTAGAATAGTTTCCTCTCGACATTTCAATAACATATCCCGCGCATCGACGATCTTTTTCGTCACGTCGACGCTAACGGGCGAGCTCATTAAACGTACACTACTACAAAATAGAGTGTCGTTCTTGAATTTTGGGTCGCGAACGTGCGAACGTTTAAAACGGTTATATCTCAAACACGTCAAACGTCCATTGCACGTAAGCATTTTCAGGATTACTCTTATATAATATAATTAAACATTATATAAAAAATTAACCCCAATTTTGAACGTTCGTACCGAGACGCGTTTCACATATATATAAAATATAATATGTTTAACACAAAACGTACCATTGTCGATTCCGCCCGGAATCTATAGAGCACCTCGCAATATAATAATATATAGCATATTTTTTTATAGGACCGTTGAAATGTATTTAAACAAACGGACACGTACGTAAGTAACGATCCGTCGATCCACACAGTTTATTATAACATTTGCACAAACGCGTTAGACTACTTATTACGATCGACGCACAACAGCAGTGTATAAAAAGTCGACTAAACGTCGCAACTCTTTCCCTCCGCCGCCGCGCATCAACCATCATTTTCGTCGTACGCATCCGTACATGTATAAGATTTTGTCAGGTTTATACCATCGGTATATATTCAAGCCAACAGTTGATACTTTAGAAAAATATAATATTTCTATGATGTGATCAGGATACAGTATCACAATACGATTGGGGTGGTTAGGGGGGGGTTAGTAAACTGGGGTGGTAGGGGAGAGAGTGGGGGTGGAAGGGGAGGGGGGAGGGGGGAGCGAGCGGAGATGTAGGGGATAACAATAATAAGGAGTTTTTAAGTGATATTTATCACAATGAATTTACGGGTGGATGACAGTAGGGATGAAACGGGGGGAAGGGGGGGGGGGGGGAGGGAGAGGGGGGGTTGGGAAAGGTGTTTTTTTTTTTTTATTTTTTTTTTTTCCAGTTTTATTACATTATGTTTAATCATATATATTTTTTAAGATTCACAGGAAACTGAATAAATATAATGTGCACACACAATACGTGCCGTCCAATTGCGTATTTGACGGTGTGCGTCACTTCGGTTCGTGTATTAAATTATATGTGCGTTCGTCGATGATGTTTGCGTGCTAGGCGCGCGCGACGCCGTCCAAGTGCGTATTTGACGGTGTGCGTCACTTTGGTTCGTGTATTAAATTATATGTGAGTTCGCCGGTGATGTTTGCGTGCTGGGCGCGCGCAACGCCGTCCAAGTGCGTATTTGACGGTGTGCGTCACTTTGGTTCGTGTATTAAATTATATGTGAGTTCGCCGGTGACGTTTGCGTGCTAGGCGCGCGCGACGCCGTCCAAGTGCGTATTTGACGGTGTGCGTCACTTTGGTTCGTGTATTATGTGACCGTTCGCCGGTGCACATCACACATTGTGCGAGGCGGTGTGCGGTGTGCGTCACCGTGGTTCGTGTATTACTTTGGTTCGTGTATTAAATTTGTAGGAAAAAAATGTCGCAAGTTCGTGTATTAAAATCGACTCGACCCTATGAAATATTTATTATATCTCATCGTTCCCATCTTTAACTCAACTTATTATTATATCCACTCTACCCACCACAGCTAACACAGTCAATAAGCAACATTAAACGCGTTAATATCGCCGTTCGTGTTATACAAATGGGGTAGGAGTGTACGTAATATCGTAGAGTCGCGCGCACACGCACAACACTCGCGCAAAACGTGCGAGTGTTTGCGCACACGCACGCGCACGCGCGCACACAACATATTATAGACACCGTCGACAACAACATCACGCACACCAAACGACACACAAATAAAGACAATATTATA
>CAUXCB010000015.1:5000-7500 GCA_963564715.1 Catocala sponsa | reverse complement strand
TCATTAAGAGCGCGACGCGAGACGGACACAAGACATTTTGAACATTTCGAGATTTTTCAACATTATCGCACACGCAACATTGTATTAAATACAACGGCGCGTGTATATAATAACGTATACTAGATTACGAAGCTTAATCAAATCGTCAGTATCAGCGTCTCTGAATGTTGTTCAAAGTACAACACATTAAACTTTCAGTTTGTTTAGGATATTTGTGTGTTGTTACACGACTGCTGCGACGATTACGTACATATATAATATATACATATTCGCGAGAGCGCGTTACACGTTAATGATCCTTCCGCAGGTTCCCCTACGGAAACCTTGTTACGACTTTTACTTCCTCTAAATGATCAAGTTTGGTCAACTTCCCAGCAACGCCGACGGCCGTGAAGCCACCGCGTGTCGGTCCGAAGACCTCACTAAATCATTCAATCGGTAGTAGCGACGGGCGGTGTGTACAAAGGGCAGGGACGTAATCAACGCGAGCTTATGACTCGCGCTTACTAGGAATTCCTCGTTTATGGGGGATAATTGCAAACCCCAATCCCCAGCACGAAGGAGTTTCAGCGGGTTGCCCGGGCCTCTAGGCCAGGGAGAACATGCTGATTCCTTCAGTGTAGCGCGCGTGCGGCCCAGGACATCTAAGGGCATCACAGACCTGTTATTGCTCAATCTCGTGCGGCTCGAAGCCGCCGGTCCCTCTAAGAAGAATTTTAATACGTCGCCAGTGAGTTGCGTGACGAAGCCACGCACACCTAAATGACGACGCCTATTTAGCAGGCTAGAGTCTCGTTCGTTACCGGAATTAACCAGACAAATCGCTCCACCAACTAAGAACGGCCATGCACCACCACCCACCGAATCAAGAAAGAGCTGTTAATCTGTCAATCCTTCCGGTGTCCGGGCCTGGTGAGATTTCCCGTGTTGAGTCAAATTAAGCCGCAGGCTCCACTCCTGGTGGTGCCCTTCCGTCAATTCCTTTAAGTTTCAGCTTTGCAACCATACTCCCCCCGGAGTCCAAAATCTTTGGTTTCCCGGAAGCTGCCCGCCGAGCCATTGTAGTAACGTCGGCGGATCGCTAGATGACATATTTACGGTTAGAACTAGGGCGGTATCTAATCGCCTTCGAACCTCTAACTTTCGTTCTTGATTGATGAAAACACCTTTGGCAAATGCTTTCGCTGATGTTCGTCTTGCGACGATCCAAGAATTTCACCTCTAACGTCGCAATACGAATGCCCCCAGTTATCCCTATTAATCATTACCTCGGAGTTCTGAAAACCAACAAAATAGAACCGAGATCATATTCTATTATTCCATGCACGAAATATTCAAGCAGCATTTTGAGCCCGCTTTGAGCACTCTAATTTGTTCAAAGTAAAATTGTCGGCCCACCTCGACACTCACCGAAGAGCACCGCGATAGGATTTTGATATTGAACCGGCGTATTACCGCCGGCTCACCGACGATATGCTCCGCAGACGTGTCAGTATCACCGCGGATGCGGTGCACCGACAGCGCGGCGCACAAATGCAACTACGAGCTTTTTAACCGCAACAATTTTAGTATACGCTATTGGAGCTGGAATTACCGCGGCTGCTGGCACCAGACTTGCCCTCCAATTGTTCCTCGTTAAAATATTTAAAGTGTACTCATTCCGATTACGAGGCCTCGTAAGAGTCCCGTATCGTTATTTTTCGTCACTACCTCCCCGTGCCGGGAGTGGGTAATTTGCGCGCCTGCTGCCTTCCTTGGATGTGGTAGCCGTTTCTCAGGCTCCCTCTCCGGAATCGAACCCTGATTCCCCGTTACCCGTGACAACCATGGTAGTCGCAGAAACTACCATCGAAAGTTGATAAGGCAGACATTTGAAAGATGCGTCGCCGGTACTGGACCATGCGATCGGCAAAAGTTATCCAGATTCATCAAAATTAACGACTTCGGACGCGAGGCCCTCCGTCGATTGGTTTTGATCTAATAAAAGCACTCATCCCATCACTGGTCAGAGTTCTGATTGCATGTATTAGCTCTAGAATTACCACAGTTATCCAAGTAACTGAGTAAGATCTAAGGAACCAAAACTGATATATTGAGCCATTCGCGGTATCGCCTTAATACGGCTTGCACTGAGACATGCATGGCTTAATCTTTGAGACAAGCATATAACTACTGGCAGGATCAACCAGGGAGCTATCACATTGTTGAAAGCGAGATAAATAATAATACTCACGCACCGTCGTAATATATTGTACAAGTACCATATTAAAATACAACAGAGACGCGAAGTAGAATAGTTTCCTCTCGACATTTCAATAACATATCCCGCGCATCGACGATCTTTTTCGTCACGTCGACGCTAACGGGCGAGCTCATTAAACGTACACTACTACAAAATAGAGTGTCGTTCTTGAATTTTGGGTCGCGAACGTGCGAACGTTTAAAACGGTTATATCTCAAACACGTCAAACGTCCATTGCACGTAAGCATTTTCAGGATT
>CAUXCB010000014.1:0-77166 GCA_963564715.1 Catocala sponsa | reverse complement strand
ACCTAACCTAACCTAACCTAACCTAACCTAACCTAACCTAACCTAACCTAACCTAACCTAACCTAACCTAACCTAACCTAACCTAACCTAACCTAACCTAACCTAACCTAACCTAACCTAACCTAACCTAACCTAACCTAACCTAACCTAACCTAACCTAACCTAACCTAACCTAACCTAACCTAACCTAACCTAACCTAACCTAACCTAACCTAACCTAACCTAACCTAACCTAACCTAACCTAACCTAACCTAACCTAACCTAACCTAACCTAACCTAACCTAACCTAACCTAACCTAACCTAACCTAACCTAACCTAACCTAACCTAACCTAACCTAACCTAACCTAACCTAACCTAACCTAACCTAACCTAACCTAACCTAACCTAACCTAACCTAACCTAACCTAACCTAACCTAACCTAACCTAACCTAACCTAACCTAACCTAACCTAACCTAACCTAACCTAACCTAACCTAACCTAACCTAACCTAACCTAACCTAACCTAACCTAACCTAACCTAACCTAACCTAACCTAACCTAACCTAACCTAACCTAACCTAACCTAACCTAACCTAACCTAACCTAACCTAACCTAACCTAACCTAACCTAACCTAACCTAACCTAACCTAACCTAACCTAACCTAACCTAACCTAACCTAACCTAACCTAACCTAACCTAACCTAACCTAACCTAACCTAACCTAACCTAACCTAACCTAACCTAACCTAACCTAACCTAACCTAACCTAACCTAACCTAACCTAACCTAACCTAACCTAACCTAACCTAACCTAACCTAACCTAACCTAACCTAACCTAACCTAACCTAACCTAACCTAACCTAACCTAACCTAACCTAACCTAACCTAACCTAACCTAACCTAACCTAACCTAACCTAACCTAACCTAACCTAACCTAACCTAACCTAACCTAACCTAACCTAACCTAACCTAACCTAACCTAACCTAACCTAACCTAACCTAACCTAACCTAACCTAACCTAACCTAACCTAACCTAACCTAACCTAACCTAACCTAACCTAACCTAACCTAACCTAACCTAACCTAACCTAACCTAACCTAACCTAACCTAACCTAACCTAACCTAACCTAACCTAACCTAACCTAACCTAACCTAACCTAACCTAACCTAACCTAACCTAACCTAACCTAACCTAACCTAACCTAACCTAACCTAACCTAACCTAACCTAACCTAACCTAACCTAACCTAACCTAACCTAACCTAACCTAACCTAACCTAACCTAACCTAACCTAACCTAACCTAACCTAACCTAACCTAACCTAACCTAACCTAACCTAACCTAACCTAACCTAACCTAACCTAACCTAACCTAACCTAACCTAACCTAACCTAACCTAACCTAACCTAACCTAACCTAACCTAACCTAACCTAACCTAACCTAACCTAACCTAACCTAACCTAACCTAACCTAACCTAACCTAACCTAACCTAACCTAACCTAACCTAACCTAACCTAACCTAACCTAACCTAACCTAACCTAACCTAACCTAACCTAACCTAACCTAACCTAACCTAACCTAACCTAACCTAACCTAACCTAACCTAACCTAACCTAACCTAACCTAACCTAACCTAACCTAACCTAACCTAACCTAACCTAACCTAACCTAACCTAACCTAACCTAACCTAACCTAACCTAACCTAACCTAACCTAACCTAACCTAACCTAACCTAACCTAACCTAACCTAACCTAACCTAACCTAACCTAACCTAACCTAACCTAACCTAACCTAACCTAACCTAACCTAACCTAACCTAACCTAACCTAACCTAACCTAACCTAACCTAACCTAACCTAACCTAACCTAACCTAACCTAACCTAACCTAACCTAACCTAACCTAACCTAACCTAACCTAACCTAACCTAACCTAACCTAACCTAACCTAACCTAACCTAACCTAACCTAACCTAACCTAACCTAACCTAACCTAACCTAACCTAACCTAACCTAACCTAACCTAACCTAACCTAACCTAACCTAACCTAACCTAACCTAACCTAACCTAACCTAACCTAACCTAACCTAACCTAACCTAACCTAACCTAACCTAACCTAACCTAACCTAACCTAACCTAACCTAACCTAACCTAACCTAACCTAACCTAACCTAACCTAACCTAACCTAACCTAACCTAACCTAACCTAACCTAACCTAACCTAACCTAACCTAACCTAACCTAACCTAACCTAACCTAACCTAACCTAACCTAACCTAACCTAACCTAACCTAACCTAACCTAACCTAACCTAACCTAACCTAACCTAACCTAACCTAACCTAACCTAACCTAACCTAACCTAACCTAACCTAACCTAACCTAACCTAACCTAACCTAACCTAACCTAACCTAACCTAACCTAACCTAACCTAACCTAACCTAACCTAACCTAACCTAACCTAACCTAACCTAACCTAACCTAACCTAACCTAACCTAACCTAACCTAACCTAACCTAACCTAACCTAACCTAACCTAACCTAACCTAACCTAACCTAACCTAACCTAACCTAACCTAACCTAACCTAACCTAACCTAACCTAACCTAACCTAACCTAACCTAACCTAACCTAACCTAACCTAACCTAACCTAACCTAACCTAACCTAACCTAACCTAACCTAACCTAACCTAACCTAACCTAACCTAACCTATACCTAACCTAACCTAACCTAACCTAACCTAACCTAACCTAACCTAACCTAACCTAACCTAACCTAACCTAACCTAACCTAACCTAACCTAACCTAACCTAACCTAACCTAACCTAACCTAACCTAACCTAACCTAACCTAACCTAACCTAACCTAACCTAACCTAACCTAACCTAACCTAACCTAACCTAACCTAACCTAACCTAACCTAACCTAACCTAACCTAACCTAACCTAACCTAACCTAACCTAACCTAACCTAACCTAACCTAACCTAACCTAACCTAACCTAACCTAACCTAACCTAACCTAACCTAACCTAACCTAACCTAACCTAACCTAACCTAACCTAACCTAACCTAACCTAACCTAACCTAACCTAACCTAACCTAACCTAACCTAACCTAACCTAACCTAACCTAACCTAACCTAACCTAACCTAACCTAACCTAACCTAACCTAACCTAACCTAACCTAACCTAACCTAACCTAACCTAACCTAACCTAACCTAACCTAACCTAACCTAACCTAACCTAACCTAACCTAACCTAACCTAACCTAACCTAACCTAACCTAACCTAACCTAACCTAACCTAACCTAACCTAACCTAACCTAACCTAACCTAACCTAACCTAACCTAACCTAACCTAACCTAACCTAACCTAACCTAACCTAACCTAACCTAACCTAACCTAACCTAACCTAACCTAACCTAACCTAACCTAACCTAACCTAACCTAACCTAACCTAACCTAACCTAACCTAACCTAACCTAACCTAACCTAACCTAACCTAACCTAACCTAACCTAACCTAACCTAACCTAACCTAACCTAACCTAACCTAACCTAACCTAACCTAACCTAACCTAACCTAACCTAACCTAACCTAACCTAACCTAACCTAACCTAACCTAACCTAACCTAACCTAACCTAACCTAACCTAACCTAACCTAACCTAACCTAACCTAACCTAACCTAACCTAACCTAACCTAACCTAACCTAACCTAACCTAACCTAACCTAACCTAACCTAACCTAACCTAACCTAACCTAACCTAACCTAACCTAACCTAACCTAACCTAACCTAACCTAACCTAACCTAACCTAACCTAACCTAACCTAACCTAACCTAACCTAACCTAACCTAACCTAACCTAACCTAACCTAACCTAACCTAACCTAACCTAACCTAACCTAACCTAACCTAACCTAACCTAACCTAACCTAACCTAACCTAACCTAACCTAACCTAACCTAACCTAACCTAACCTAACCTAACCTAACCTAACCTAACCTAACCTAACCTAACCTAACCTAACCTAACCTAACCTAACCTAACCTAACCTAACCTAACCTAACCTAACCTAACCTAACCTAACCTAACCTAACCTAACCTAACCTAACCTAACCTAACCTAACCTAACCTAACCTAACCTAACCTAACCTAACCTAACCTAACCTAACCTAACCTAACCTAACCTAACCTAACCTAACCTAACCTAACCTAACCTAACCTAACCTAACCTAACCTAACCTAACCTAACCTAACCTAACCTAACCTAACCTAACCTAACCTAACCTAACCTAACCTAACCTAACCTAACCTAACCTAACCTAACCTAACCTAACCTAACCTAACCTAACCTAACCTAACCTAACCTAACCTAACCTAACCTAACCTAACCTAACCTAACCTAACCTAACCTAACCTAACCTAACCTAACCTAACCTAACCTAACCTAACCTAACCTAACCTAACCTAACCTAACCTAACCTAACCTAACCTAACCTAACCTAACCTAACCTAACCTAACCTAACCTAACCTAACCTAACCTAACCTAACCTAACCTAACCTAACCTAACCTAACCTAACCTAACCTTTTTTTTTTTTTTTTTTTTTTTTTTACGCGGGGAAATGTGCAATCACATTCCCCATCGCCGGTTTTGGGGCGGGCGATGGGGATATGTCGGGATCCAGCCCCTATGATGGATTTGGGCTGAACCGACTAAAACCACCGCGGTGTTCCTCACACCTTTATGGCGGAGCCGCGCGAATCGCTCTCACATTCGAATCGCGACCCCGCCGAAGGTTCGACCCGCCGATGGACATGGCGGGTCCCACACAACCATCAAATAAACAAAAGATTGGGGGACCTTGTCCCCTACGACAAAGTGGGGGACCTGTTCCCCCTTCCGTCATCGAGAGGCGTGCGCGGAACACGAACGCCGCCTACTCGGACCTGCGCTGATCGGGCGGTGGACGGCCCCAATGGGTCCACTGCCCGCAGGCTTCTACTCAAGGTGGCTGGAGGTCGTCTCGCGCCCTCCTGCGCCCGGCTCTGCGGTTGGGGAGAGGGATTGAACGTTCCCTCTCCCTCTCCGCCGCCTCCTTCACTAACATCACCTCCTCACAGAAGGAGGCAACGGCATTCCAAGACCTCTCACTCGAAACCATGGACAGAACCATAGCCTCGAGCGAGAGGACGACCCTACCGACTGCCGCGTGCATGACACGGCGTTGCGTGGCCCAAGCAGGGCAATCCGCCAATGTGTGCAACGCCGTGTCTTCGACAACGACGCGGCAGTCGCCGCAGTGATGACAGCCGGGCGTCTCCTGTTTGCCTATTCGACACAGGTACCGACCGAAACAACCGTGGCCGGTCAGCACCTGCGCCAGACGAAACGTGAGGGCACCATGACGCCTCTCCAGCCACTCTCTGAGCACGGGTCTTACCGCCACGATTGTGGCGTGCCCGGCGCTGGGATTGACAAGTCGTTCCTCCCATTCTGCCACTAGGACCCCGCGGAGCTCGCGCCGCCGCACCTCGATATCGCGATGCGACGGCACTTCACCCCGTTCCAGTGCCTCCTGGCGCCATTGAAATAGCGACGCCAGGAGCCCGGCCTCTAGGTCCCAGGGCGATGATCCGGCAAGGAGGCTCGCTGCCTCGAAGGAAATCGTGCGGTAACCTCGAATTGCCCTGACGGCGATGACGCGTTGTGGCCGCCGAAGAGCGGCCACATTTTTGGCCGTCAGGGTGTTGGCCCACACGGGTGCTCCGTATAGGGCCTTAGACCGCACGACCCCCTCGTAGAGCCTCCGGCAGGAGGCGTTTGGCCCCCCTAAATTGGGCAGCAGGCGCGCTAACGCGCCTGCAACGCCCAGAAGACTGGGGGCCAAACCCCGAAAATATGCAGCAAAGTCCCACCGGCTGTCGAGTACGAGTCCCAGATACTTGAGAGTCGACCCGACACCGATGCGGACCCCTCCTACCATAATGTGGGCCCCTGGAGGTGGCCGGTTCCGAGGACCATGAAAGAAAATGGCCTCGGACTTAGAAAGAGCCACCTCCAGGCCCAACCGCCGGATACGACCAACGACTTGTGCAACCCCAGCGGTCGCCAACATGGCCGCCGCCCGGTGCGACTTACCCCTTGCCGTGACTAAGGTGTCGTCGGCGTAACAAATGACGCCGACGCCACGGAGGAGCGCACCTCGCAGCACCCAGTCGTAGCCGATGTTCCACAGGAGCGGACCCAGAACCGATCCCTGTGGAACACCGCACGACATCTCTCGCCGACTCCAACCGTCATGACCCGGATAAACAATAAATCTATTATTTAAGTAAGCCCCGACTATGCGACGGAGAACCTAACCTAACCTAACCTAACCTAACCTAACCTAACCTAACCTAACCTAACCTAACCTAACCTAACCTAACCTAACCTAACCTAACCTAACCTAACCTAACCTAACCTAACCTAACCTAACCTAACCTAACCTAACCTAACCTAACCTAACCTAACCTAACCTAACCTAACCTAACCTAACCTAACCTAACCTAACCTAACCTAACCTAACCTAACCTAACCTAACCTAACCTAACCTAACCTAACCTAACCTAACCTAACCTAACCTAACCTAACCTAACCTAACCTAACCTAACCTAACCTAACCTAACCTAACCTAACCTAACCTAACCTAACCTAACCTAACCTAACCTAACCTAACCTAACCTAACCTAACCTAACCTAACCTAACCTAACCTAACCTAACCTAACCTAACCTAACCTAACCTTTTTTTTTTTTTTTTTTACGTGGGGGAATGCTATGACGCATACCCCTCCGCGGGGGCGGGCGGAGGGGTTATGTCGGACTCGCCGGGGTAAAAGAAAGATGTTAACAATTAAATGGACCTCCCGGAATACCGACTAAACCTACCACGGTGTTCCTCAACAAACCACTGTCGACGGGGCCGCGCGAATCACTTTCACATGCAGTCGCGACCCCGCCGAGGTTACGGCCTGCCGTATGAAACGGCAGGCCACTACACGAAAGATCTACCCGCTGGTACCTTCTAAATATTCCCTACTGTCCCCCCCCTAGGGGGGAGACGGACTCGACACAGAGGCGCGCGTGGGAACACGCACGCCGCCTCTCGGACCTGGTGCTGAACGGATGGCGGGCAGGCCCACAAAGCCCGCCACCCCCAGGTCAAACCTCATGGTGGCTGGAGGTCGTCTCGCGCCCTCCGGCGCCCGGCTCTGCGGTTGGGGAGAGGGTTTAAACGCTCCCTCTCCCGCTCCGCCGCCTCCTTGATGGAAATGACTTCCTCACAAAAGGAGGCGACGGCGTTCCACGACCTCTCACTCCGGACCATAGACAGAACTACGGCTCGGAGCGAGAGGGCAACCGATCCGACTGCCGCGATCAATTCACGGCGCTGCGATGCCCAGGCGGGGCAATCTGCCAAAGTGTGCAGCGCCGTGTCCTCGACAACGTCGCGGCAGTCGCCGCAGTGGTGACAACCGGGCGTCTCTTGCCGGCCTATCCGACACAGGAACCGGCCAAAACAACCATGGCCGGTCAAAACCTGTGTCAGCCGGAAGGTGAGGGCGCCATGCCGCCTCTCCAGCCACTCCTCAAACACGGGACTTACCGCCACGATCGTGGCGTGCCCGGCACTGGGGTGCACAAGTCGTTCCTTCCAATTGGCCACTAGGACCTGGCGGAGCTCGGACCTCGCCGCCTCGACAGCGGAAAGAGTAGGTCCTTCGCCCCGAGCTAGCGCCTCCTGGCGCCAACGATAGAGCGACGCCAGGAGCGCCGCTTCCAGGTCCCATGGCATCGATCCGGCGAGGAGGCTCGCAGCCTCGAACGAGATCGTGCGGTATCCTCTTATTAACCTGACGGCCATGGCGCGCTGTGGTGCATGAAGCGCCGAAATGTTACGGGCCGTCAGGTTATCCGCCCAAACTGGGGCCCCATACAGGGCCATGGACCGCACGACCCCCTCGTAGAGCCTCCGGCAGGAGGTATTTGGCCCCCCAAGGTTGGGCAGCAGACGCGCGAGCGCGCCTGCAGCGCCCCGAAGAATGGGGGCCAAACGTCGAAAATGGGCTGTAAAGTCCCATCGGCCGTCGAGCAAGAGACCTAAATACTTTAGGGTTGACTCGACGCCGATGCGGACCCCTCCCACCATGATATGGGCCTCTGGAGGTGGCCGGTTCCGAGGGCCGTGAAAACAAACGGCCTCGGATTTGGACAAGGCCACCTCGAGGCCCAACCGCCGGATACGATTGACGACTTGTGCGACCCCAGCGGTCGCCAGTATGGCCGCCGCCCGGTGCGACTTACCCCTCGCCGTGACAAGCGTGTCGTCGGCGTAACAAATGACGTCGACGCCACGGAGGAGCGCACCTCGCAGCACCCAGTCGTAACCGATGTTCCACAGGAGCGGACCCAGAACCGATCCCTGTGGAACACCGCACGACATCTCTCGCCGACTCCAACCGTCGTGACCCGGGTAGACTACTACCCTCTCCGATAAATATGCCCCGACTATGCGGCGGAGGTAGGTCGGCACTCGATGGAAAACGAGTGCCTCCCTGATACAACTCCAGGGCAAGGTATTGAAGGCATTCGCGATGTCTAGAGACACCGCGAAGACGACCTCGCCCCGGGACACCGCATCCTCCGCCAGGCTCCTCACTTGCAGGACAGCATCGATAGTGGAGCGCCCGCGGCGGAAACCATATTGATTCTCCGCCAGATCCGGGCCCACTGAAGACAGACGCTGGACGAGGCGCTCCGCGATGATAAACTCAAACAGTTTAGCCACCTCGTCCAGCAACACAATGGGCCGGTAGGCGGACGGAGAGTCCGCCGGGCGCCCTTCCTTCCTGATCAGGACCAGTTTCCCCACCTTCCACTGACGCGGAAACTGGCCCTGCTGCAAACACTCACTGAGGAGCCCCCTGAGTCGGGGCGCGAGCTCCTCCAGGACCAGGGCCAACGCAAGGCCTGGAATGCCGTCGGGCCCTGGGGCGGTGTTTTTCGAGCGAAGTCTCGACACCGCCGCTCGCAACTCTACTTGGGTCACTTCGGGAACCACGTCGTCGTCAAAGTCCGCGCTGGACGCCATGGAAGGCGGAACCATCGACGGAGGAGTGTGCTCCGCCTGTAATGGAAACAGAGCGGCCACCACCTCCTCCACCAACTGTGGCCGGAGACTCTGGGACAAGGGGGGCGCCCAGGGGCGAAGCTTGCCCCTGACCATAAGGTATGGACGCCCCCAGGGATTACGGTCCAGAGTCCCCAGCAGCTCTTGGCGGGCCTGATCTTTGGCCCGCTTGATGGAGATCTTCAGGGTCTTCTTGGCCGCTCTGTAGACCCCGTACAGTTCCGCCTCCCTGGCGTCAAAATCGGGAGGGCGGCGACGCCTCCTACGAAGCCGGATGTACTGGCGCCTGGCCACCACGCAGGAATGGCGTAGTTCGGCGATATGGCCCGACCACCAGTACACCCGACGCCTAGCTGGTAAATGGTGAGGAACTCTAGGCATCGCCGCATTACAAACTTGAGTTAGGGCCTCCCGGAACCACTCAGCCTCAACATCGACGTTGTCAGGCCTGGCCGGTGCTGGCACCCAGGCCTGAACGATGGAGGCTTCCAGGAGGACCTCCCGATTTAGCTTCCTTAAAGCCCAACGCGGACCACCCCCAATCGGGGTCCTCGGGGCTGGGGGGTCGGAGGTCTGGGCGGAGACGTCGAACCGTATATAACGATGGTCCGACAACGTCTCCACCCCCTCGACGACGCGCCAGCCTTGGACACGGCGTGCTAGTGCGGGGCTCGCAAACGAGACATCAATAACTGACCCGCCCCGCTGACGCACGCACGTGTGCACTGACCCACGATTGAGGACTAGCAGGCCGTTTTCTACGGCCCACTCCTCGAGCAATTCACCCCTCGCGTCCGTGGTCGCGGAACCCCAAGCCGAGGATTTGGCATTGAGGTCCCCGACGAAGAGCACGGGCCGAGGGTGGCTTCGAGCGACGACGACGTTCAGTTCGAGGAGATACTCCTCGAAGTCGGCGAGAGGTCGGTTGGGTGAGAAGTAGCCGCCCACCACAACCGCTTCTCCTACGAGTGCTGCGACGCAGCCCCGTCCTCGGACGATGTTCTCGAAGGACGGGGTGCCGGCGGCGGCCGGCGAAATTAACGCCACCGAGCCATCGAGGTCCCCTACCCAGTCAGCCCTGGGAGGGACAAAATAGGGCTCGGCGACGATGGCGACATGAATTGACCACTGCGCCATGCTCTGGAGGAGAAGGTCCTGAGCCCTGGCGCAGTGGTTTAAATTACACTGGAGGAGACGGAGGCGTGGGGACATTATGTCTCCATACTGACCTCCGCCCCTCCGACCGCGGGAGCGGCGACCTTATCCGCTGCCGTAGAAGAGGCAGGCGACTTTGGGGGTAACTTTTTGTGGGTGGCGGCACACTGCTTGCCACCCGCCCGGTGGTCCGCAGATTTTCCCGCCGCCGCACACAAAATACAGTGCGGCGGGGCCTCACATGTAGCGGCCATGTGACCAGGCCGACCGCAACGGAAACAACGGCCGGTGCAGTCAGCCTGTGAGGGGCACATGACGCCCACATGGCCGCTGGATAGGCAGCGGTAGCACCGGGCAAGCCTGGGCTCCAGCACCTTCACCTGCGCCGACACCCACCCCACCAAAAGACGATGGCCATCGGCCAGTTTCCTGGCGGCGGTGACGGGACAGCTAACTATGG
Source organism: Catocala sponsa (assembly GCA_963564715.1). Taxonomy (NCBI): domain Eukaryota; kingdom Metazoa; phylum Arthropoda; class Insecta; order Lepidoptera; family Erebidae; genus Catocala; species Catocala sponsa. The sequence continues at coordinate 66,372 of CAUXCB010000014.1, read as the reverse complement.
CCGTCCCCATACCGGAGCGGCCCCGCCTAATTTCTCCACACTTAATTTGATCCGCAGGGCACGCTCCGGTCCTGGCGACGGCAGCGACGACCTCTTCTTTACAGACAGAGTCATCCAGGCCCGTGATGCGCATATCTACGCACTTTTGGGGCCTGGAGACGCGGACCTCTTCTGCCCCTAAAACCTGGCGGAGACTTTCCGCCAGGCGGTCCGCCTGGTCGCCGCTTGCGACTCCCGGCACCTCAATAAGGCGGGCGCCGGTCTGGGTAGTCCGGCACCGCAAGCCTGTCGTGATTCCCAGTTTGCCGGGGTCGATTGCTGTCCGCGCCTTCCTGAGGAGCTCCGCATAAGTGGTCCCTCGCTCAATCGCAGCCGGCTGCAGTGTGAGGACCACTGCAGTGGAGCGAGGGGCCTGGAGCTTCCTCGCCGCCTTTTTGGCCGCCTGCCTGGCCTTCTTGGCCGCCTTCTTCTTGGCCTTAGTCTGCTTCTTCTTCTCGCCGACAACCTCCCAATTGTCGGCTACTCGTACGGTCGCAGCGGGCTGTTCTTTGGGAGCACCGGGGCGCTCTTTGGGACCTACGGGTGCGCGCTTTGTCTGTTTTTTCCTGCCCCTTTGGTTGGCAGGAACACCCGCAACGGCCACTGGAGCAGCTGCTGGGGGCCGCGAAGCCCTGGCTTTAGCCGCGTACGTCGGCGGCGCAGGCGTCAGAGGAGTAGAAGGGACAGACTCTCTGTGTCTGTCCGCCGCCAGAGGAGGGCGCAGCAGCCGGCCCTCCATAACAGAGAGCTTGGCGCGAAACTCGCCAAGCTCCTGCCGGACCAGAGCCACGAGCTCCGACTCCGTCTTGTTGGCAGCGTCCTCGTGCCGCTTTTCAAACTCCTCTTGTCTTTTCTTGAGGTCGGCCACTTCCTGTGCCAAGCGGGCATTCTCAGTTTGCAGCTTTGTGACCTCTTCATTGGTCGATCGGTTGAAAGCTGCCTCCGCGATCTCTCGAATGGCCTCAATTGAGTCTTTAAGGGTCTTTTGACACGTGCCCTTTAGACCCTTAGACCTCCTTGATACTAGACGAATAGCCTGCAGAGCGTCGTCCAGCCGGGTCTTTAGCTGCGCCACCGGCAGCTCCTCAGCATCCGGCTCCACCAACGGCTGCTTCCGTCCTGCGGCGACCCTCTGGGCTGCCGCAGCGATAAGGCTATCTTCTCCGGATGTGCGCTCCTCCTTATCAGCCTTCCTTAACGCAGCGGCAAGTTCGGCCTTCGCCTGGCCTAGGCCCACGTATCTTCCGTGGGTGGGCGGACGACCGCGACCACGTCGCGCTGTCGCGACCTTCGGCGCCGGTACCGCGTCCTCGCTTGATCCGTCAGACTCCGACTGCTGCACAGATCGCGACCGCTTGCGCGGAGCTTTCTCCGGACTAGACTCCGAAGAAAGAACTTCAACTTCGTGCTCCGACGGCACGTACTCCTCCTCGGAACGCGCAGTACTGGGCGTGCGCGACCTACTCACTCTCGACGACTTCTGCTTTAAAATTGATTTAAGAGTTTCCATATTTGAACCCACGAGTATGGGAGAAATAAAAGTCGACCCGGGCAGAGATCCCGATACCCGGGCAAGCCTAATACTACAGGGGGACGGCAGGTACCCTGAGGGGCCGCACTAACGACTGAACTACCCATCAGCCATGCATCTCCTCGCCGTGCGGCAGCAACTTGAGATTCGGGGTGGTTTTTATAGAGGGCCACTCCCTCGCAGTCCGGGCGGTGAAGCCAAGACCCTCGCTCCCGTCAGCAGCCGCGAGACGTGATCCACGACACTGCACAATACGGGGTTACGATTTGCTCTAGACGGTGACAACGGGGACAAAAGACAGAAGAAAAGGGGGAACAACAAAACAAAAGGGGACAAAAACAAAATGGACGCAGAACCAAAAGGAACAAAAAACAAAAAGGGGACAAGACCAACAACAAGAGACAAAAACATAAAACAAAAAGGGGGGCAAAGAAAGGGGAGAGAGTCGTCAGAGTGACGAGAAGAGACCCCGTTGTCTGTTCAGCGGCAGGGTGAGTGCACGCCGAACCCGTCAAAGAGGCTCTCCCATGTCCACTCTAAAACAGAGCGGTACTGGGAGAGCCGGGCCCAAAAATAGGGCCGCCGGCCTGGGGATGGGACTAGCGTCCATCCCCCCGCCACCGGTGCCGAACGCGACGGCACAAGGCACCGGTTGTCAGAATATTAGCCGCCAGCAATAATGAAGAGCATTATTGCCAACGTTGCCCAGGGTGTACCACGAGGAGGTTTTCTGACCCACACCCCAACCTAACCTAACCTAACCTAACCTAACCTAACCTAACCTAACCTAACCTAACCTAACCTAACCTAACCTAACCTAACCTAACCTAACCTAACCTTTTTTTTTTTTTTTTTTTTTTTTTTTAACGTGGGGGAATGCTATGACGCATACCCCTCCGCGGGGGCGGGCGGAGGGGTTATGTCGGACTCGCCGGGGTAAGAGAAAGATGTTAAACAATACAATGGACCTCCCGGAATACCGACTAAACCTACCACGGTGTTCCTCGACAAACCACTGTCGGCGGGGCCGCGCGAATCACTTTCACATGCAGTCGCGACCCCGCCGAGGTTACGGCCCGCCGTATGAAACGGCAGGCCACTACACAAAAGATCTACCCGCTGGTTCCTTCTACATATTCCCTACTGTCCCCCCTCTAGAGGGGAGACGGACTCGACACAGAGGCGCGCGTGGGAACACGCACGCCGCCTCTCGGACCTGGTGCTGAACGGATGGCGGGCAGGCCCACAAAGCCCGCCACCCCCAGGTCAAACCTCAGGGTGGCTGGAGGTCATCTCGCGCCCTCCGGCGCCCGGCTCTGCGGTTGGGGAGAGGGTTTAAACGCTCCCTCTCCCGCTCCGCCGCCTCCTTGATGGAAATAACTTCCTCACAGAAGGAGGCGACGGCGTTCCACGACCTCTCACTCCGGACCATAGACAGAACTACGGCCGGGAGCGAGAGGGCAACCGTTCCGACTGCCGCGATCAATTCACGGCGCTGCGATGCCCAGGCGGGGCAAACCGCCAATGTGTGCAGCGCCGTGTCCTCAACAACGTCGCGGCAGTCGCCGCAGTGGTGACAACCGGGCGTCTCTTGCCGGCCTATGCGACACAGGAACCGGCCAAAACAACCATGGCCGGTCAAAACCTGTGTCAGCCGGAAGGTGAGGGCGCCATGCCGCCTCTCCAGCCACTCCTCAAACACGGGACTTACCGCCACGATCGTGGCGTGCCCGGCACTGGGGTGCACAAGTCGTTCCTTCCAATTGGCCACTAGGACCTGGCGGAGCTCGGACCTCGCCGCCTCGACAGCGGAAAGAGAAGGTCCTTCGCCCCGAGCTAGCGCCTCCTGGCGCCAACGATAGAGCGACGCCAGGAGCGCCGCTTCCAGGTCCCATGGCATCGATCCGGCGAGGAGGCTCGCAGCCTCGAATGAGATCGTGCGGTATCCTCTTATCAGCCTGACGGCCATGGCGCGCTGTGGCGCACGAAGCGCCGAAATATTTCGGGCCGTCAGGCTGTTCGCCCAAACTGGGGCCCCATACAGGGCCATGGACCGCACGACCCCCTCGTAGAGCCTCCGGCAGGAGGTATTTGGCCCCCCAAGGTTGGGCAGCAGACGCGCGAGCGCGCCTGCAGCGCCCCGAAGAATGGGGGCCAAACGTCGAAAATGGGCTGTAAAGTCCCATCGGCCGTCGAGCAAGAGACCTAAATACTTTAGGGTTGACTCGACGCCGATGCGGACCCCTCCTACCATAATATGGGCCTCTGGAGGTGGCCGGTTCCGAGGGCCGTGAAAACAAACGGCCTCGGACTTGGACAGGGCCACCTCGAGGCCCAACCGCCGGATACGATTGACGACTTGTGCGACCCCAGCTGTCGCCAGTATGGCCGCCGCCCGGTGCGACTTACCCCTCGCAGTAACAAGCGTGTCGTCGGCGTAACAAATGACGCCGACGCCACGGAGGAGCGCACCTCGCAGCACCCAGTCGTAACCGATGTTCCACAGGAGCGGACCCAGAACCGATCCCTGTGGAACACCGCACGACATCTCTCGCCGACTCCAACCGTCGTGACCCGGGTAGACTACTACCCTCTCTGATAAATATGCCCCGACAATGCGGCGAAGGTAGGTCGGCACTCGATGGAAAACGAGTGCCTCCCTAATGCAACTCCAGGGCAAGGTGTTGAAGGCATTCGCGATGTCTAGAGACACCGCGAAGACGACCTCGCCCCGGGACACCGCATCCTCCGCCAGGCTCCTCACACGCATGATTGCGTCTATAGTTGAGCGCCCGCGGCGGAAACCATACTGGTTCTCCGCCAGATCCGGGCCCACTGAAGACAGACGCTGGACGAGGCGCTCCGCGATGATAAACTCAAAGAGTTTAGCCACCTCGTCCAGCAACACAATGGGCCGGTAAGCGGACGGAGAGTCCGCCGGGCGCCCTTCCTTCCTGATCAGGACCAGTTTCCCCACCTTCCACTGGCGCGGAAACTGGCCCCGCTGAAGACACTCACTGAGGAGCCCCCTGAGTCGGGGCGCGAGCTCCTCCAGGACCAGGGCCAACGCAAGGCCTGGAATGCCGTCGGGCCCTGGGGCGGTGTTTTTCGAGCGAAGTCTCGACACCGCCGCTCGCAACTCTACTTGGGTCACTTCGGGAACCACGTCGTCGTCAAAGTCCGCGCTGGACGCCATGGAAGGCGGAACCATCGACGGAGGAGTGTGCTCCGCCTGTAATGGAAACAGAGCGGCCACCACCTCCTCCACCAACTGTGGCCGGAGACTCTGGGACAAGGGGGGCGCCCAGGGGCGAAGCTTGCCCCTGACCATAAGGTATGGACGCCCCCAGGGGTTACGGTCCAGAGTCCCCAGCAGCTCTTGGCGGGCCTGATCTTTGGCCCGCTTGATGGAGATCTTCAGGGTCTTCTTGGCCGCTCTGTAGACCTCGTACAGTTCCGCCTCCCTGGCGTCAAAATCGGGAGGGCGGCGACGCCTCCTACGAAGCCGGATGTACTGGCGTCTGGCCGCCACGCAGGAATGGCGCAGGTCGGCTATGTGATCCGACCACCAGTACACCCGACGCCTAGCTGGAATATTTAAAGGCACTCTAGGCATCGCCGCATCGCAAACTTGCGTTATGGCCTCCCGGAACCACTCGGCCTCCACATCAACGTTGTCAGGCCTGGCCGGTGCTGGCACCCAGGCCTGAACTATGGAGGCCTCCAGGAGGACCTCCCGATTTAGCTTCTTTAAAGCCCAACGCGGACCGCCCCCAATCGGGGCCCTCGGGGCCGGGGGGTCGGAGGTCTGGGCGGAGACGTCGAACCGTATATAACGATGGTCCGACAACGTCTCCACCCCCTCGACGACGCGCCAGCCCTGGACACGGCGTGCTAGTGCGGGGCTAGCAAACGAGACATCAATGACTGACCCGCCCCGCTGACGCACGCACGTGTGCACTGACCCACGATTGAGGACTAGCAGGCCGTTTTCTACGGCCCACTCTTCGAGCAATTCACCCCTCGCGTCCGTGGTCGCGGAACCCCAAGCCGAGGATTTGGCATTGAGGTCCCCGACGAAGAGCACGGGCCGAGGGTGGCTTCGAGCGACGACGACGTTCAGTTCGAGGAGATACTCCTCGAAGTCGGCGAGAGGTCGGTTGGGTGAGAAGTAGCCGCCCACCACAACCGCTTCTCCTACGAGTGCTGCGACGCAGCCCCGTCCTTGGACGATGTTCTCGAAGGACGGGGTGCCGGCGGCGGCCGGCGAAATTAATGCCACCGAGCCATCGAGGTCCCCTACCCAGTCAGCCCTGGGGGGGACAAAATAGGGCTCGGCGACGATGGCGACATGAATTGACCACTGCGCCATGCTCTGGAGGAGAAGGTCCTGAGCTCTGGCGCAGTGGTTTAAATTACACTGGAGGAGACGGAGGCGTGGAGACATTATGTCTCCATATTGACCTCCGCCCCTCCGACCGCGGGAGCGGCGACCTTATCCGCTGCCAAAGACGAGGCAGGCGACTTTGGGGGTAACTTTTTGTGGGTGGCGGCGCACTCCTTGCCACCCGCCCGATGCCCAACTGGTTTGCCCGCCGCCGCACACAAGATACAGTGCGGCGGGGCCTCACATGTTGCGGCCATGTGACCAGGCTGACCGCAGCGGAAACAGCGGCCAGTGCAGTCAGCCTGTGAGGGGCACATGACGCCCACATGGCCGCTGGATAGGCAGCGGTAGCACCGGGCAAGCCTGGGCTCCAGCACTTTTACCTGCGCCGACACCCACCCCACCAAAAGACGACGGCCATCGGCCAGTTTCTTGGCGGCGACGACGGGACAGCTAATAATGGCCGTCCCCATACCGGAGCGGCCCTGCTTTATTTCACCACACTTTATTTGATCCGCAGGGCATGCTCCGGTCCTGGAGACGGCAGCGACGACCTCTTCCTTTGTGATGGAGTCATCCAGGCCCGTGATGCGCATATCCACGCACTTTTGGGGCCTGGAGACGCGGACCTCTTCGGCCTCTAAAACCTGGCGGAGACTTTCCGCCAGGCGGTCCGCCTGGTCGCCGCTTGCGACTCCCGGCACCTCAATAAGGCGGGCACCGGTCTGGGTAGTCCGGCACCGCAAACCTGTTGTTATACCCAGTTTGCCGGGGTCGATCGCTGTCCGCGCCTTCTTGAGGAGCTCCGCATAAGTGGTCCCTCGCTCGCAAAGGAGAAGGATCGACCATTCTCACAGTACATGAAGCCCAAGGCCAAACATATGGCAAAGTACTATTGATCAAGTGTGCTAGCAGAAGACAACGGATCCATGACAGTGTCCCCCATGCGGTGGTCGCAATGTCGCGTCACACAGAGACGTTCGTCTACTACACCGACGAAAGCAACGACGCGACAGGAAATCTGATCAAAAGGGCAACAACATCTTCCGCCAAAAACATCCTGGACTACAATCTCAAAATGGCCATTAAACATCGGGATCACCAGACCATAGAGAAACTGACAACACTGTACAGAGAAGTCAGAGGAAATCCAGGACCACAAAGCGCGACAAGCCCTGAGACTCAGATTCAGAGTACCAGCGGGAAACCTGAGTAGAAATAGCGGCAAAATAACAAATTGACACACCAAACCAGAAACAACGACAAACCGGACATGACAAAACAAAACAAAATCAAATGACAACAAGGCAGAATGCCAAACCGCCAAATCAAACCAAGACGGTAAAACAACAAGAACAAAACTCACTCCTCAACGGCAAGACGCCCAACAAAACGGCCTTCAGCCCAACAAATTCAGGCCCTCAGCCAAAAAACAGTTTTTAAAAATAGAATAGGCCTTCAGCCAATTCAAAATAAGGCCTTCAGCCGACAAATTAGGCCATCAGCAAAATTATAGCCCCCCCCCCTTACAACAGGCCTTCAGCCTCACAATAAAAGGCCCTCAGCCAAAGAAAAAGTACAAATGGCCTTCAGCCAAAATATCATCAACGAACCAAAATTACCCAGTCATCATAAACAAAATAAAAAATTGCTTTTGTGTTGTCGCCTGCAAAACTCCATCAAAGGCGGGCGCACAACATGACGAGAAACAAAATATATATCCCAAGTAAGATCTAATAACAATAAAGTTAACCTAAAAATGGCACGGACTCATGTCTGTGGAGTTTTTAAAATACTAAGAAAAAAAAAAAAAAAAAAAAAAAAAAACCTAACCTAACCTAACCTAACCTAACCTAACCTAACCTAACCTAACCTAACCTAACCTAACCTAACCTAACCTAACCTAACCTAACCTAACCTAACCTAACCTAACCTAACCTAACCTAACCTAACCTAACCTAACCTAACCTAACCTAACCTAACCTAACCTAACCTAACCTAACCTAACCTAACCTAACCTAACCTAACCTAACCTAACCTAACCTAACCTAACCTAACCTAACCTAACCTAACCTAACCTAACCTAACCTAACCTAACCTAACCTAACCTAACCTAACCTAACCTAACCTAACCTAACCTAACCTAACCTAACCTAACCTAACCTAACCTAACCTAACCTAACCTAACCTAACCTAACCTAACCTAACCTAACCTAACCTAACCTAACCTAACCTAACCTAACCTAACCTAACCTAACCTAACCTAACCTAACCTAACCTAACCTAACCTAACCTAACCTAACCTAACCTAACCTAACCTAACCTAACCTAACCTAACCTAACCTAACCTAACCTAACCTAACCTAACCTAACCTAACCTAACCTAACCTAACCTAACCTAACCTAACCTAACCTAACCTAACCTAACCTAACCTAACCTAACCTAACCGAGTCTTGGCAGTTCTGCCGTCCTGAACGCCACGTTTTCGCACTGCTCCGCGTTTGAAAAATCGTAATAGTGGTAAAAGGTTTACGTACTGGCACGTGCGATATATCATTAGACGCGTTTCGAAAAGGCGCATCCGCCTATATAAACGGTACCATCCGCACGATACTAGAAAAAATTTAAAACGTGAAAAACGCAAAAAGTCTTAAAAAGTGCAGTGAAAAAGTGTTGTAGCTTCGGATTCTTTGTGACGTTGGTGCAGCCGGGCTTGTCGGGGGAAGGGCCCCTACAAGTTCTTCACCTGAACACCCTACCTTCCATCCGTGGACAGCGGGGTCCAAAGTTATAAACAAAAAACCCAAAACCAGGTGGCCACGTGGTCGATAAAGGAAGCGTGTCCGGAACTTATTATCGTCAGGGGAGGTATTGTAGACCTTCTTTATTCCTCCTGCGTCGTCAGAAAAATTTTTTGACAAATACTTTCAGAGTAAAAAATCTTCGAAGTCTGAAACTTTGACCGTTATTATCTCAAAAACGAGATCGACGACCCCCAAGTTGCACGTCGGAGCCATTTGCGCGCTCGCTGGACCAACACCCCTACAAAAGAAAAAATTTTTTGCGTGAAAATTGGACTCCTTCGTGTGAAAAAACTGCCTTGACGAACATTTTAGTTTTAACGTAGTTTTAAGTGTGTTTTTATTGTGTCGTTTAGCTGTAAGGTTCGGCATTTTAGTCCCCATATTTTAAAAAATTTTCAGAATTTTTGGCCTATTTTTGTAATTTAAAATAATATTTCTAAATTAAATTCATAAATAATTAAAATATTATTACATGAATAACTTTAATAGAAGGGGATTACAATTACGAACAAAACGAGCCCAAACTCGGCCAGATTTGGTTAATTGGGGCGAAGTGAAGGCCGTTTTAAAATTTTCGGCAGCCATATTGGCCGCCATTTTGAAACGTGGAAACCGCAATAACTCTGTCACCTTTGGCCGCAGAAAGTCGCGATTTTCGACGTTGGGATTGCCCCAGGTTGGGCCTTCGTTTGGGCTGGGTGGAGACTCTACGTAGAGACTCCAAAAACTCACCCCAGATCACCATCTTGCGAGGTAGAGTACACCGGGGCGGGCGAGACGAGCCGTCGCGCGCTGGTTGGCGTTGAGTGGTTGTGGAGATATAAGGCAACAAAGTTTATGCCTAAAATCTGGACTTAAGTCTAGAAAATTAGACAATCGTATATCTCCGAAACCGTTTGTCGCGGGGCGGTGCGGTTTTCGGCATTGGGCTTCGCCCGCCCAGGGCTACTCTGCGAGCTATTTTTGGAGTCTCTACGTAGAGTCACAAAAAAATTTACTCTACCAAAAATCAAAATATTATTGCTTAGATTATCTAATTATTGTGTTTTGACAATATTGACTGGCTGGTTGCTATTGCGACGGCCATTAGCTTTAAGTTTTTTATCATTTTAGTATAACATTGCTTTTCTTGCGTCATACCTTAGGACATAGCCTAGCGCTATAAAATCTAGTGACGTGCCCTGACTCAGAGCGCATTGACGACAAAAAACTCTACCAGGACTACGAGGCCACACATACATACACAACTAAACGTTCACGCATACACAAACACATACAAGCACACACATACAAGCACACACTCACACGCGTACGTACACACACATACCTCCAGGTGAAGTCCAGTGTTGTCGCATTGACCCCCCAGAGCGTAGGGCAATCGTGTTTAGACTGTGACTCTATATAGAGCCACAAATCAATAAACTTTTTATATTTTATAATTTCTTATTCTTACTTTATAAATTTTTTATACTTTTAGTTTAAAATTTACATCTAGATATATTTTATTTGATATTTTATATATACAATTATTAATTATTTAATAACTGACGAATACCCGCAATATGTTCGGCCACAGGACACCTGTTATGCGCCAAAGCGCAGGAAATAAGGACAGAGTCAGTACAGACCGTACTGTAATGAGGCAGAGCAGAGAATGGGAGGAGGGAAAACCCAGTCCTATAACTGGCTCCCCCATTGGTCAACCGAGGGCACCAAGATCGGAGTTATCCACAGGGGCAGGCACTAAATCGCCAAAAGACGCCATCCGCCCTACTCCGGGCACCTCTAACGCGCCTTCGGCGGTGCCGTCCAAACCTAGGACGGAGCCGGTGCGGACGCTTCCAGTGCCCAACCACCCAGTGGCCCCGAAAGAACCTAAATCGCCCTCCCCTCCCACAAAGGAAAAAGCCTCGCGACTTAAACAGGCAAGAGCCAGCGTTACCAGGGCCAAGACAAAAATTGCGCAATCGCGTAACTTAAAGACTGATATCAAACAAGATGTCACAGACGCGATTGATGAACTTTACGCAATTATAAAGGCCCTGGACGCTGAATTAAAAGGCCGAATTAGCACGGACACCCATCCAGAGCCGGAAATGTCACAGCCCTCTCCTGCCCCTGCCAGCACCAGCTTCACTGACGTTGACATGGGTAAAAAACTCATGTCGAAGCTGGAGGAGCACTCCATTCTCTTAAAAGAGAATGCGCGCAACCTGGAGCTGCTGAAGGGCGCTGTGGAGACGCAGACCGAGAATGTCTCCAAAATGACATACGCGAGTGTGGTGGCTGGGCCCCCAAGTGGGCACCTTCCGGTAAGGACAGCCCTACACTCCGTTGTCATCACCTCAAAAGAGGTGACAGACACCGGTGACGAGGTTATGGAAAAAGTGCGCAAGGTTATCGACGCCAAAAAAGGGGGGGTAGAAATAGAAAGGGTTAGGAAGGGGAGAGACAGGAAAATAATCATGGGATGTAGAACCCTAGAAGAGAGAAATAAAATTAGGGACAAGATAAACAGGTCAGGGAAGCAACTCGTCGCTGAGGAGGTAAAAAACAAAGACCCCATGCTGGTTCTAAGGGGAGTCTTGAGTATCCACACGGATGAGGACATTCTGGAAGCCCTGAGGAACCAGAATGGAGACGTTTTTCGCGGCCTCAGCGATGAGGAGGCTAGGGTTAGTGTAAAGTTTAGGCGTCGAGCGAGAAACCCGCACACCAACAACATCGTCCTGACAACGTCACCGGTCGTCTGGAAAAGAGCACTTGAAAAGTATCGCCTTTGGGTCGACATGCAGGCGGTGACAGTGGAAGACCAGTCGCCGCTAGTGCAATGCACTCGCTGCCTGGGATACGGGCACGGCAGGCGCTTCTGCAAAGAAGCAGTAGATTCCTGCTGCCATTGTGGCGGCCCGCACCTCAGGGCGGAGTGCCCCCACTGGCTGGCTGCTGAGGAACCGCAGTGCCGAAACTGCGTGTCGGCTAAAATGAGCAACTGCGTCCACAGCGCCTTCAGCGGTGAATGTCCGATCAGGAAACGGTGGGACGAGATCGCGAGAGCCTCGGTAGCATATTGCTAAGGTTCTGTCAACGGAAAGGACCCGTCACAGGATACTCCAGGCAAATCTGCAAAGGCAGAAATTGGCAACCACCGAGCTGATGCTGGAGGCTTCCAAACGGCATGCAACGATTGCACTTTTGCAAGAGCCGTACGTGGGTGGCAGTAAAAGTATGAGCGGTGTCCGGGGCGTAAGGGTCTTCCAGAACACCGGGATCGGGGAGGGTACTGTTAAGGCGGCAATAGCCGTCTTCGACGCTAATCTTAGCGTGATACAGTACCCGGAACTCACCACCAATAACATCGTAGTGGTGGGGATCCGTACCGGTGCCTGGGAGATCACGCTGGCATCGCTCTACTTTGAGCCGGACAAGCCTATAGAGCCTTACCTCGACCACCTGAGGAAGGTAGGGAAAGCCTCTAACATCATCATCGGAGGAGATGTCAATGCCAAGAGTATCTGGTGGGGGGCACCAACGTCAGACAACAGGGGTGAAGCGATGCTGGGGGCCCTCGACGAGCTCGGCCTACACGTCTTGAATCAAGGGGAAACTCCCACCTTTGACGTAATCCGAGGGGAGCGGCACCTGACGAGCTATGTCGACATCACGGCATGCTCAACGAATGTTCTCGGCCTGGTGGATGATTGGCGTGTGCTTGACGACCTGACGGGTTCCGACCACAATGGCATAGAGTTCAAAATTAATTTACGTCAGTCCAAGGGACATACAGTACACAGGACCACAAGAACATACAACACAAGGAAGGCTAATTGGGCCCAGTTTCGTGAGAAACTGGGCCAATTACTGCTGAACACTACACTAAACAGGGATACGATAAAGAACATAAATACTATACAGGAAATTGAACACACCACGGTTACATACACAAACACTATAACAGACGCCTGTACACACGTAATACCACAAAAGAAACATTCAGAAAAATTTTCTGTGCCATGGTGGTCAGAGGAGCTCGCCGGGTTGAAGCGGCGCGTTGTCACCAGGAAGAGAAGGATCCGATGTGCCGCACCGGTCCGGAGGTCGAGGGTGGTGCAGGAGTACCTGGAGGAGCGGACAAAGTACCGGGCTGCTATAAAAGAGGCTCAGATCTGCAGCTGGAAGGGCTTTTGCGAAAAACAAGATCGTGAAGGCTTATGGGAGGGGATATACCGGGTAATAGGTAGGACGTCGAAGCGGGAGGAAGACGTGCCTATGGAGCAAGATGGAAAGGTGCTGGACGCCGAAGGTTCGGCTAAACTCTTAGCTGAAACTTTTTACCCGGAGGACCTCACCGATCTAGATGACCTCGGGCATGGTGAGACGAGGAGGCGTGCCACCGAGCTAGACAGCGACAGCAGCGGCGTCCGAGACCCTTTGTTCACCGTGCACGAGCTCGGGAGATCGATGAGGTCTTTTAACCCCAAGAAGGCTCCCGGCGCCGATGGGTTGACCGCCGACATCTGTATGGAAGCGGTCAATAGCGATCCCGAATTGTTCCTGGCGCTCATTAACAAATGTCTTGAGCTGCGTTACTTCCCGAAGGTATGGAAGGCGGCCACGGTCATCATTCTCAGGAAACCTGGCAAGACCGCGTATGACACCCCCAAGTCGCACAGGCCGATTGGTCTCTTGCCTGTGCTAGGGAAGGTTTATGAGAAGATGATCGTGAACCGCCTGAAGTACCATATGTTGCCGGGCATGAGCGCCCGCCAATATGGCTTTATGCCACAGAGGAGCACTGAAGACTCCCTCTATACCCTCTTAGAACACATCAGGAGAAAGCTTCTTGAGAAGAAGCTGACCCTGCTGGTCTCATTGGATATAGAGGGGGCTTTCGACAGCGCCTGGTGGCCTGCCATAAAGGTGAGGCTCGCAGAGGAGTCGTGCCCGGCTAATATACGGGGAGTAATGTGCAGCTACATGAGCGACAGGACGGTTGGGGTCCGCTACATGGGCACCGAACACCATAGAGCCACGGGGAAAGGTTGCGTCCAGGGCTCCATAGGAGGCCCCATCCTGTGGAACCTCTTGCTCGACCCTCTCCTCAAGGGACTCGAAAGTAGAGGGGACTATGTCCAGGCCTTTGCCGATGACGTAGTTCTCCTCTTTGATGGGGATACAGCGCTGGACGTTCAGAGACGCGCCAATGCCGCCCTCGAGTATGTTCGGGAGTGGGGTGACATGAACAAGCTGAAATTCGCACCGCACAAAACCTGTGCGATGGTTATCACGCGGAAGCTAAAGCATGACACCCCACGCCTGAGCATGGGCGGGATCGGCATTGGCATGTCTAAGGAGGTAAAATTATTAGGGCTCACCATTGACCAACACCTCACATTCAACACCCATGTCGCCAATGTTTGCTTAAAGGCCGCAAACATTTATAAGCAGTTGGCTAGGGCAGCAAAGGTTAGCTGGGGTCTGCACCCCGAGGTCATTAAGACCATCTACACCGCAGTGGTGGAACCTGTCGTCCTGTATGCCTCGAGCGCGTGGGCGCCGGCCGTTAACAAGCTGGGAGTGCGGAAGCGCCTCAACGCGCTCCAGCGCAGTTTCGCGCAGAAGATGTGCCGAGCCTACCGAACGGTATCCCTGAACTCAGCACTGGTGCTGGCGGGAGTGCTCCCTCTTGACCTGCGCGTACGCGAGATGGCCTCGCTATACGTGGCCAAGAAGGGGGTGCACCTGCCAGCACTGGCGGACAGGGATGTCGAGCGGGTGGCATCGGCACTGGAAAGACCTCATCCAGCGGAACAGGATGGGATAGAGCTGGGAAGCCTGGTAGACGAGGAGCAATACCTCGAACATCGGGGCTATGAGGTGCGCATATTTACAGACGGGAGCAAGATTGAGGGCAAGGTTGGAGCCGCGCTATCCGTATGGACTGGCGAGGCCGAGACCAAAACCCTCAAGCTTGCTCTCTCGCCCTACTGCACCGTCTACCAGGCGGAGCTCTTGGCCCTCTGTGAAGCTGCAAATGAGGTCAAGCGGCGAAAAGAGAGCGCTTTCGCAATCTTCAGCGACTCCATGGCGGCCCTTCAGACAGTGGCTGACCCCGATTCCCTCCACGTCCTTGCAGTCCGGGCAAGGGTCGCTCTTAGTTACTGCAAAACGCAGGGCAAGAGCGTCTCCTTGTTTTGGATTAAGGCCCACGCGGGACTTGAAGGGAATGAGAGGGCAGATGCCCTGGCTAAAGAGGCCGCCCTGGGGTCGAAGAAGAAACCCGATTACGACTGGTGTCCGGTTTCATTCGTGAAGCGAACCATCCGTATGGACTCGCTCTGCGAATGGGACCGGAGGTACAGTGCCGAACAAACGGCTTCAGTCACTAAGCTGTACTTCCCAATCGCGTCCGAGGCGTACAGGATAATCAGGAAGATGGTGATGACCAAGGAGATTGCCCAAGCCCTCACAGGGCATGGTGGGTTCTCTGAGTATTTGGCCAGATTCAAATGCAAAGAGAGCCCAGCATGCATCTGTGACCCTAGTGTCGCCGAGTCAGTGACACACGTCCTGCTCGAATGTCCTGTTTTTGGCCCAGCACGATTTGAACTTGAGGTCGAACTGGGCCAAAAACTTGATGCGCATGTACTACCCAACCTCATGGGTGAAAATAGAACTAGAGATCTTGTCCTGAGGTATGCAGTAAAAATAATAAAAAATGTAAATAAAAGAAATAAAGATTAGAAAGACAATAACTAATAAATATTTTGTTCGATATTTATATAGTTATAAGTACAATTAGTTTAAGAAATAGGATTAAGGTAACAATTGTCCTAGATATAAGTACTAGAATTAACATGTAAATATGTAAAACAGATTCGAGATAAATAAATAAAAAGTGTAAGTCCCATATCGCCCCCCTCCCCCCTCCCCCCTCCCAAACCTTAGTGATAAGAGCTAGAATAGGAATAAAATGAATGTATGGGAATTATAAAAGTGCGTGAAGCATAAATGATAGAACTGGAATGGAAGTGTTATATAGGAAGTAAGGCCCCTTTAGGGCAGGAGTAAAAGTTAGTGAACAAATAAACAAAGATAAAAAATGTCCCTGGTTTTCCCACGCTAGGGGTACATGGCTTAACACCCTGCGATGGCGGGTGCCAATAAAAAAAAAAAAAAAAAAAAAAACCTAACCTAACCTAACCTAACCTAACCTAACCTAACCTAACCTAACCTAACCTAACCTAACCTAACCTAACCTAACCTAACCTAACCTAACCTAACCTAACCTAACCTAACCTAACCTAACCTAACCTAACCTAACCTAACCTAACCTAACCTAACCTAACCTAACCTAACCTAACCTAACCTAACCTAACCTAACCTAACCTAACCTAACCTAACCTAACCTAACCTAACCTAACCTAACCTAACCTAACCTAACCTAACCTAACCTAACCTAACCTAACCTAACCTAACCTAACCTAACCTAACCTAACCTAACCTAACCTAACCTAACCTAACCTAACCTAACCTAACCTAACCTAACCTAACCTAACCTAACCTAACCTAACCTAACCTAACCTAACCTAACCTAACCTAACCTAACCTAACCTAACCTAACCTAACCTAACCTAACCTAACCTAACCTAACCTAACCTAACCTAACCTAACCTAACCTAACCTAACCTAACCTAACCTAACCTAACCTAACCTAACCTAACCATGGATCATAAACAACTTTAACATCGAAAAAGACATCGTTGTCACCACAACCAAGGAGGCACAGAGGGACCTGGTCCAGCGTATCACTCGCCGAGCAGGGGCAGACGCAGCAAGGAAAGTGCGAACGATGGCATCAACCCTGGTAAACGGGGTCAAAGAGCGAGACCGAGAACAGTGCAGTCGTCTACTTGTAGACGAAGCACTGATGAACCACTTCGGCGCAATACTGATGCTATCGCGAATCGTAGGGGCCAGCGAGCTGCTGCTTATCGGCGACGTGAACCAATTACCATATATTGACCGGGAAAACCTCTTTAAAATCACATACCTCCGCCCAAACTCCCTGACTGACACAAACCAAGAGTTGCTTTGCACACACAGATGCCCAATGGACGTGGCGTTCGCCCTCAGCACCATCTACGAGAGCATCTACTCGTCCAAGACAGTAATAAAATCACTACAAATAGCTTCATATACCAACGCATCGATCCCCCAATCCGAGCCAAATACACTCTACCTCACCTTCAGCCAGGCAGAGAAGGAAACACTCTCGGAAAGAGGGTACGGCAAAGGAGAAGGATCGACCATTCTCACAGTACATGAAGCCCAAGGGCAAACATATGGCAAAGTACTATTGATCAAGTGTGCTAGCAGAAGACAACGGATCCATGACAGTGTCCCCCATGCGGTGGTCGCAATGTCGCGTCACACAGAGACGTTCGTCTACTACACCGACGAAAGCAACGACGCGACAGGAAATCTGATCAAAAGGGCAACAACATCCTCCGCCAAAAACATCCTGGACTACAATCTCAAAATGGCCATTAAACATCGGGATCACCAGACCATAGAGAAACTGACAACACTGTACAGAGAAGTCAGAGGAAATCCAGGACCACAAAGCGCGACAAGCCCTGAGATTCAGATTCAGAGTACCAGCGGGAAACCTGAGTAGAAATAGCGGCAAAATAATAAATTGACACACCAAACTAGAAACAACGACAAACCGGACATGAACAAAATTAAATGACAACAAGGCAGAATGCCAAACCGCCAAACCAAATCAAACCAAGACGGTAAAACAACAAGAACAAAACCCACTCCTCAACGGCAAGACGCCCAACAAAACGGCCTTCAGCCCAACAAATTCAGGCCCTCAGCCAAAAAACAGTTTTTAAAAATAGAATAGGCCTTCAGCCAATTCAAAATAAGGCCTTCAGCCGACAAATTAGGCCATCAGCAAAATTATAGCCCCCCCCCTTACAACAGGCCTTCAGCCTCACAATATAAGGCCCTCAGCCAAAGAAAAAGTACAAATGGCCTTCAGCCAAAATATCATCAACGAAACAAACTTACCCAGTCATCATAAACAAAACGAAAAATTGCTTTTGTGTTGTCGCCTGCAAAACTCCATCAAAGGCGGGCGCACAACATGACGAGAAACAAAATATATATCCCAAGTAAGATCTAATAACAATAAAGTTAACCTAAAAATGGCACGGACTCATGTCTGTGGAGTCTTTATAATACTAAGAAAAAAAAAAAAAAAAAAAACCTAACCTAACCTAACCTAACCTAACCTAACCTAACCCCCCAGTATAAAATCCTCCAAGCTAACCTGCAGAGGAGCAAACTAGCGACAAACGAGCTCTTGTTGGAGGCCGTAAAGCGCAAGGCAGCAGTGGCGCTGCTCCAGGAGCCGTACGTGGGTGCCGCGAAGAGTGTTAGGAGTCACCGAGGTGTTAGAGTCTTCCAGAGCTCTGATGTAGGGGAGGGTACTGTCAAGGCGGCAATAGCTGTCTTCGATCACGACCTAGACGTCTTACAGTACCCGGAACTCACCACAAATAACATCGTTGTGGTGGGGATCCGAACCAGAGCCTGGGAGATCACACTTGTCTCCTACTACTTTGAGCCGGATGTACCCCTGGAGCCGTACCTTGCACGCTTGAAAGCTATCCAGCAAAGCAAGGGACCCGGCAGGTTAGTCTTTGGAGGTGACACTAACGCCAAGTCCACCTGGTGGGGCAGTAGCCAGGAAGACGTAAGAGGGAAGGAGATGTGCGGGGCCTTGGACGAGATGGAGCTGCATGTCCTCAACACTGGAGACACCCCGACATTTGATGTCATAAGGGGTGGAAGAAGGTACTGCAGTCACGTGGACGTTACGGCCTGCACAATGGACTTGCTGAACCTGGTAGACAACTGGAGAGTGGTGGAGAGTCTGACGAGTTCGGATCACCAGGGAATCTCTTTCAGCTTAAGCTTGGAAAAGTCAAAGGGGATACGCATAGAAAGGACGACGAGGGTCTATAACACTAAAAAAGCATGCTGGGATCAATTTCATGAGAAATTGACCCAGACTATGCAGGAAAAAAGCTTAACCCTACAAAAATTGCAAATGATTGACACTCCGGAACAATTAAATAAAATACTAGGAGAATACACAGAGGCAATCACTATAACATGCAGAGAAACAATACCCTACAAAAAGCAGAAAGAGCTACTTACCATTCCTTGGTGGTCGAAGAAACTCGAGGACATGAAGAAGCAGGTGGACACTAAGAGGCGCCGCATCAGAAACGCAGCACCGGTCCGGAGAGAACACGTAGTCGGCATATACCTGAAAGAAAAAGAAAATTATGAAAGGGAAGTGCAACTGGCAATAACGGATAGCTGGAAGGATTTCTGTGGGAAGCAGGAGAAGGAAGGAATGTGGGAAGGAATCTATCGGGTTATTGCCAGGTCTGCAAAAAGGGAAGAGGATATGCCGCTGCGTGAAGGAAACAGAACCCTAGATGCGAAGCAATCGGTGAGGCTGTTAGCTGAGACCTTTTATCCTGAGGATAGAGGGGAAAATGACGATGCAGACCACAAACTTATCCGAGAACAAGCTGAAACAGTAAACTCGCGGAGTCATGGTGATCATGACCCGCCTTTCACTTCTAGCGAACTCGAAATGGCTGCAAAGTCATTTAACCCCAAAAAGGCTCCAGGAGCCGACGGCTTCACCGCCGATATATGCGTGCGGGCCATAGACTCCGATCCTGCCTACTTTTTAGCCTTGCTAAACAAGTGTATGGCACTTGAGCACTTCCCTAAGATCTGGAAGGAAGCAACAGTAGTCGTCCTAAGAAAGCCGGGAAAGAGCTCGTATACCGAACCCAAATCGTACAGGCCGATTGGTCTTTTGCCTGTGCTGGGTAAGGTATACGAGAAGATGTTGGTTGCTCGCCTCAAATTCCACCTGCTGCCGAGGATTAGTACTCGCCAATACGGATTCATGCCCCAAAAAAGCACCGAAGACTCCCTCTACACACTAATGCAGCACATCCGTGCTAAATTGCATCTTAAAAAGATTGTAACATTAGTGTCACTTGACATCGAGGGAGCCTTCGACAGTGCATGGTGGCCGGCTATAAGAGTCCGGTTGGCTGAGGAAAACTGTCCGATCAATTTGAGGCGAATAATCGACAGCTACCTGAGTGACAGGAAAGTCACGGTGAGGTACGCGGGGGAGCAGCACGAACGAAGTTCGAGCAAAGGATGCGTGCAAGGATCCATTGGTGGGCCCATCCTTTGGAACGTTCTGCTGGATCCTCTCCTCCAACAACTCGAGGGCAGGGGCGACTACTGTCAGGCGTTCGCCGATGATGTCGTGATGGTTTTCTGTGGTGAGACAGCACGAGACATAGAACGACAAGCCAATGCCGCTCTCGACCATGTTCGAACGTGGGGTATCCGAAATAAGCTGAAGTTCGCGCCGCATAAGACTTGCGCGATGGTTATAACGCGTAGGCTCAAGTACGATACACCACGTTTGAGCATGGGCGGGATCGACATTGGAATGTCCCCGCAGATGAAACTGCTGGGTCTCACCATTGACGAAAACCTCACCTTCAACACCCACGTCGGGAACGCCTGTAAAAAAGCGATTGGGATTTATGGCCAGCTCGTTAGAACAGCCCGCGTAAGCTGGGGGCTAAACCCCGAAGTGCTGCGCTCTATCTATACAGCGGCGGTCGAGCCAGTGATCCTTTACGCCGCAAGCGTCTGGGCGCCAGCTGTAGATAAGTTTGGAGTGCGAAAGCAGCTAAACGTAGTTCAGCGGGGCTTTGCACAAAAACTGTGCAAAGCATATCGCACTGTATCGCTGAACTCGGCACTGGTGCTGGCCGGGATCCTCCCATTGGACCTTCGTATAAAAGAGGTGGCTCGTTTATACGAAGCCAAAAAGGGGATATCTCGGTCAGCAGTAGTTGACCGAGAGGTGGAAATTATGTCACCATTCTTCGAGGCTCCGCACCCAGCCGATAAACTGCCCCTAAAATATAAATGCCTGATAAACCAGGAACAGTACCAAAATCATTGCGATTTTGCGGTGCGCATTTACACTGACGGCAGTAAAATTGAGGGCAAAGTTGGAGCGGCGCTGTCCGCTTGGGTCGGCGACGTCGAAAACAGAGCCCTCAAGTTTACCTTGCCGTCATACTGTACGGTTTATCAGGCAGAACTGTTGGCACTTTTCAAGGCGGCGGGCGAGGCCTTGAAAATGACCGAATCCACCTTCGGCATCTACTGTGACTCCAGAGCAGCCCTAGAGACTGTAGCTAACCCTAACTCGACCCATCCACTAGCAGCGGAAACCAGGGACGCCATAAGACGCTGTAGGCTCCAGAACAAGTGCGTCTCCTTGTTCTGGATAAAAGCCCACGCTGGTCTGGATGGGAACGAGAGAGCAGATCAACTAGCGAAGGAGGCTGCTCTGAAGTCAAAGAAGAAGCCAGACTACGATCTTTGCCCTATCTCATTCGTCAAACGTATGCTCCGTCTGCATACGATTGAGGAATGGGATAGAAGGTATAAGTCTGCCGAAACCGCCTCCATTACTAAAATGTTCTTTCCAGACGTCCTGACGGCGTATAGTGTTGTTAGAAAATTTGTACCAACCAGCACCACCACACAAATCATGACAGGACACGGTGGGTTCTCCTCATACTTAAAACGATTTAAGTGTAAGGAGAGCTCATCGTGTACCTGCGATCCGGCTATCGATGAAAATGTACCGCACCTGCTTTTCGAATGCCCAATTTTCAGTCGCGAACGTCATGACCTGGAACAGGAACTGGAAGTGAACATGTGTTCAGAAAATCTGTCGCATATAATGGCAGGATGCCAGAGAAATAAATTAATAAATTACTGCACAAAAATGGCAGAAAAAGTAATAAAAAGAAATAAAAGCGCATAAATAAAACATATATGATATGTATATATAATGATTTATAATGTATGTCATATAGTTAATATAGATAGACATAAAATAATGGATATACAAAAAAAAAAAAAAAAAAAAAGAATAAAACACTACAATCTCCAAAAATAAATCAACGATACACCTACCCTTAATGGGTACTTAAAACAAACACGATAAAAAACAAACTAAAGGCAATAAAAATAAAAACTCCTTATTAATAAAGGCCTTATCTACGATAGGGGAAAATAGAAACAATACACAAAAAAAAAAAAAAAAAAAAAAAAACCTAACCTAACCTAACCTAACCTAACCTAACCTAACCTAACCTAACCTAACCTAACCTAACCTAACCTAACCTAACCTAACCTAACCTAACCTAACCTAACCTAACCTAACCTAACCTAACCTAACCTAACCTAACCTAACCTAACCTAACCTAACCTAACCTAACCTAACCTAACCTAACCTAACCTAACCTAACCTAACCTAACCTAACCTAACCTAACCTAACCTAACCTAACCTAACCTAACCTAACCTTTTTTTTTTTTTTTTTTTTTTTTTACGTGGGGGAATGCTATGACGCATACCCCTCCGCGGGGGCGGGCGGAGGGGTTATGTCGGACTCGCCGGGGTAAGAGAAAGATGTTAAACAATACAATGGACCTCCCGGAATACCGACTAAACCTACCACGGTGTTCCTCGACAAACCACTGTCGGCGGGGCCGCGCGAATCACTTTCACATGCAGTCGCGACCCCGCCGAGGTTACGGCCCGCCGTATGAAACGGCAGGCCACTACACGAAAGATCTACCCGCTGGTTCCTTCTACATATTCCCTACTGTCCCCCCTCTAGAGGGGAGACGGACTCGACACAGAGGCGCGCGTGGGAACACGCACGCCGCCTCTCGGACCTGGTGCTGAACGGATGGCGGGCAGGCCCACAAAGCCCGCCACCCCCAGGTCAAACCTCAGGGTGGCTGGAGGTCATCTCGCGCCCTCCGGCGCCCGGCTCTGCGGTTGGGGAGAGGGTTTAAACGCTCCCTCTCCCGCTCCGCCGCCTCCTTGATGGAAATAACTTCCTCACAAAAGGAGGCGACGGCGTTCCACGACCTCTCACTCCGGACCATAGACAGAACTACGGCCGGGAGCGAGAGGGCAACCGATCCGACTGCCGCGATCAATTCACGGCGCTGCGATGCCCAGGCGGGGCAAACCGCCAATGTGTGCAGCGCCGTGTCCTCAACAACGTCGCGGCAGTCGCCGCAGTGGTGACAACCGGGCGTCTCTTGCCGGCCTATCCGACACAGGAACCGGCCAAAACAACCATGGCCGGTCAAAACCTGTGTCAGCCGGAAGGTGAGGGCGCCATGCCGCCTCTCCAGCCACTCCTCAAACACGGGACTTACCGCCACGATCGTGGCGTGCCCGGCACTGGGGTGCACAAGTCGTTCCTTCCAATTTGCCACTAGGACCTGGCGGAGCTCGGACCTCGCCGCCTCGACAGCGGAAAGAGAAGGTCCTTCGCCCCGAGCTAGCGCCTCCTGGCGCCAACGATAGAGCGACGCCAGGAGCGCCGCTTCCAGGTCCCATGGCATCGATCCGGCGAGGAGGCTCGCAGCCTCGAATGAGATCGTGCGGTATCCTCTTATCAGCCTGACGGCCATGGCGCGCTGTGGCGCACGAAGCGCCGAAATATTTCGGGCCGTCAGGCTGTTCGCCCAAACTGGGGCCCCATACAGGGCCATGGACCGCACGACCCCCTCGTAGAGCCTCCGGCAGGAGGTATTTGGCCCCCCAAGGTTGGGCAGCAGGCGCGCGAGCGCGCCTGCAGCGCCCCGAAGAATGGGGGCCAAACGTCGAAAGTGGGCTGTAAAGTCCCATCGGCCGTCGAGCAAGAGACCCAAATACTTTAGGGTTGACTCGACGCCGATGCGGACCCCTCCTACCATAATATGGGCCTCTGGAGGTGGCCGGTTCCGAGGGCCGTGAAAACAAACGGCCTCGGACTTGGACAGGGCCACCTCGAGGCCCAACCGCCGGATACGATTGACGACTTGTGCGACCCCAGCGGTCGCCAATATGGCCGCCGCCCGGTGCGACTTACCCCTCGCAGTAACGAGCGTGTCGTCGGCGTAACAAATGACGCCGACGCCACGGAGGAGCGCACCTCGCAGCACCCAGTCGTAACCGATGTTCCACAGGAGCGGACCCAGAACCGATCCCTGTGGAACACCGCACGACATCTCTCGCCGACTCCAACCGTCGTGACCCGGGTAGACTACTACCCTCTCCGATAGGTATGCCCCGACTATGCGGCGGAGGTAGGTCGGCACTCGATGGAAAACGAGTGCCTCCCTGATACAACTCCAGGGCAAGGTGTTGAAGGCATTCGCGATGTCTAGAGACACCGCGAAGACGACCTCGCCCCGGGACACCGCATCCTCCGCCAGGCTCCTCACACGCATGACTGCGTCTATAGTGGAGCGCCCGCGGCGGAAACCATACTGGTTCTCCGCCAAATCCGGGCCCACTGAAGAAAGACGCTGGACGAGGCGCTCCGCAATAATAAACTCAAAGAGTTTAGCCACCTCGTCCAGCAACACAATGGGCCGGTAGGCGGACGGAGAGTCCGCCGGGCGCCCCTCCTTCCTGATCAGGACCAGTTTCCCCACCTTCCACTGGCGCGGAAACTGGCCCTGCTGCAAACACTCACTGAGGAGCCCCCTGAGTCGGGGCGCGAGCTCCTCCAGGACCAGGGCCAACGCAAGGCCTGGAATGCCGTCGGGCCCTGGGGCGGTGTTTTTCGAGCGAAGTCTCGACACCGCCGCTCGCAACTCTACTTGGGTCACTTCGGGAACCACGTCGTCGTCAAAGTCCGCGCTGGACGCCATGGAAGGCGGAACCATCGACGGAGGAGTGTGCTCCGCCTGTAAAGGAAACAGAGCGGCCACCACCTCCTCCACCAACTGTGGCCGGAGACTCTGGGACAAGGGGGGCGCCCAGGGGCGAAGCTTGCCCCTGACCATAAGGTATGGACGCCCCCAGGGATTACGGTCCAAAGTCCCCAGCAGCTCTTGGCGGGCCTGATCTTTGGCCCGCTTGATGGAGATCTTCAGGGTCTTCTTGGCCGCTCTGTAGACCTCATACAGTTCCGCCTCCCTGGCGTCAAAATCGGGAGGGCGGCGACGCCGCCTACGAAGCCGGATGTACTGGCGTCTGGCCACCACGCAGGAATGGCGCAGGTCGGCTATGTGATCCGACCACCAGTACACCCGACGCCTAGCTGTTACAGTTAGAGGAACTCTAGGCATCGCCGCATCACAAACTTGCGTTACGGCCTCCCGGAACCACTCGGCCTCCATATCAACGTTCTCAGGCCTGGCCGGTGCTGGCACCCAGGCCTGAACGATGGAGGCTTCCAGGAGGACCTCCCGATTTAGCTTCCTTAAAGCCCAACGCGGACCGCCCCCAATCGGGGTACTCGGGGCTGGGGGGTCGGAGGTCTGGGCGGAGACGTCGAACCGTATATAACGATGGTCCGACAACGTCTCCACCCCCTCGACGACGCGCCAGCCTTGCACACGGCGTGCTAGTGCGGGGCTAGCAAAAGAAACGTCGATGACAGAGCCGCCCCGCTGACGCACGCACGTGTGCACTGACCCACGATTGAGGACTAGCAGGCCGTTTTCTACGGCCCACTCCTCGAGCAATTCACCCCTCGCGTCCGTGGTCGCGGAACCCCAAGCCGAGGATTTGGCATTGAGGTCCCCGACGAAGAGCACGGGCCGAGGGTGGCTTCGAGCGACGACGACGTTCAGTTCGAGGAGATACTCCTCGAAGTCGGCGAGAGGTCGGTTGGGTGAGAAGTAGCTGCCCACCACAACCGCTTCTCCTACGAGTGCTGCGACGCAGCCCCGTCCTCGGACGATGTTCTCGAAGGACGGGGTGCCGGCGGCGGCCGGCGAAATTAACGCCACCGAGCCATCGAGGTCCCCTACCCAGTCAGCCCTGGGAGGGACAAAATAGGGCTCGGCGACGATGGCGACATGAATTGACCACTGCGCCATGCTCTGGAGGAGAAGGTCCTGAGCTCTGGCGCAGTGGTTTAAATTACACTGGAGGAGACGGAGGCGTGGAGACATTATGTCTCCATATTGACCTCCGCCCCTCCGACCGCGGGAGCGGCGACCCTATCCGCTGCCAAAGACGAGGCAGGCGACTTTGGGGGTAACTTTTTGTGGGTGGCGGCGCACTCCTTGCCACCTGCCCGATGCCCAACTGGTTTGCCCGCCGCCGCACACAAGATACAGTGCGGCGGGGCCTCACATGTTGCGGCCATGTGACCAGGCTGACCGCAGCGGAAACAGCGGCCGGTGCAGTCAGCCCGTGAGGGGCACTTGACGCCCACATGGCCGCTCGAAAGGCAGCGATAACATCGGGCAGGCCTGGGGTCCAAGACTTTGATCTGTGCCGACACC
This sequence comes from Catocala sponsa, assembly GCA_963564715.1. Taxonomy (NCBI): domain Eukaryota; kingdom Metazoa; phylum Arthropoda; class Insecta; order Lepidoptera; family Erebidae; genus Catocala; species Catocala sponsa. The sequence goes on along the minus strand of CAUXCB010000014.1, from coordinate 40,152 downwards.
CAACCCACTAGAATTCGGCGGCCATCGGCCAGCTTTTTGGCGGCGGCCACGGGACAGCTGATAATTGCCGTCCCCATTCCGGCGCGGCCCTGTTGGATTTCATTGCACCTTACTTGGTCCTCAGGGCACCCTCCGGTTTTGGCGACGGCAGCGACGACCTCTTCCTTAACAACTGAGTCATCCAGGCCCGTAATGCGCAAATCCACACATTTTTGCGGCCTGGAGACGCGGACCTCCTCTGATTCGAAAACCTGGCGGAGACTTTCCGCCAGGCGGTCCGCCTGGTCGCCGCTTGCGACTCCCGGCACTTCGATAAGGCGGGCACCGGTCTGGGTAGTCCGGCACCGCAAGCCTGTCGTTATCCCTAGTTTGCCGGGGTCGATCGCCGTCCGCGCCTTCTTGAGGAGCTCCGCGTAAGTGGTCCCTCGCTCAATCGCAGCCTGCTGCAGTGTAAGAACCACTGCAGTGGAGCGAGGGGCCTGGAGCTTCCTCGCCGCCTTTTTTGCCGCCTGCCTAGCTTTCTTGGCCGCCTTCTTTCTCTTCTTGGCCTCCTCCTTCTTCTTGCCGACGACCTCCCAGACGTCGGCTCCGCGTGGGGTGGTAGCAGGTTGCTTCCCTGTAGCGGCGGGGCGCTCCTTGGGAGAAACAGGTACGCGCTTCCCCTGCGTCCTTTTCCTGCCCTTTTGGCCTGCTGGAGCTGTCGTATTGGCCACTGGAGCAGTTGAAGGAGGCCGCGAAGCCCTCACTTTAGCCGCATACGACGCAGGTGGCGCAGGCGTTAGGGGAGCAGGACGGGGAGGCTCTCTGGCTCTGTCCGCTGCCAAAGGAGGGCGTAGCAACCGACCCTCCATAACCGAGAGCTTGGCGCGAAATTCGCCAAGCTCCTGCCGGACCAGAGCCACGAGCTCCGACTCCTTCTTGCTGGCGTCCCGGTCCTGCCGCTTCTCGAAGTTCTCCTGACGCTTCTTGAGCTCGGCGACCTCCTGCGCCAATCTGGCATTTTCAGCCTGCAGCTTTACGACTTCGTCGTTGGTAGTGCGGCTGAAGACGGCCTCCGCAATCTCCCGAATGGCCTCCACTGACACCTTAAGGGTCTTCTGGCACGTGCCTTTCAGACCCTTTGACTTTTTGGAGACCAGACGGATCGCCTCCAAGGCGTCGTCTAGCCGGGACTTCAGTTGCGTTACCGGCATGTCTTCAGCATCCGGCTCCACCACCTGCTGCTTCCTTGCTGCAGCTACTCGCTGGGCTGCCGCAGCAATTATGCTGTCCTCTTCGGACGTGCGCTCCTCGGCGTCGGCCTTCTGCAACGCGGCAGCAAGTTCGGCCTTCGCCTGGCCCAGACCCACGTACCTGCCGTGGGTAGGCGGACGTCCGCGTCCACGTCGCGCTGTCGCAACTTTCGGCGCCGGTACCATGTCCTCACTTGAGCCGTCTGACTCGGATTCCTGGGCAGACCGCAACCGTTTGCGAGGAGCCTTCTCCGGAGTAGCCTCCGAAGTGAGCTCCACGATGTCACTGTCGTGCTCTGACGGCACGTAATCATCGTCTTCTTCAGATCGCCCAGAACTAGGCGTGCGCGACCGACTTTCTACTTCCTTCGACTTTTTTTTTTAAAATAGATTTAATAGGTTCCATAATAATACCCACGAGAATGGGAGAAATAGAAGTCGACCCGGGCAGAGATCCCGATACCCGGGCAAGCCTAATACTACAGGGGGACGGCAGGTACCCTGAGGGGCCGCACTAACGACTGAACTACCCATCAGCCATGCATCTCCTCGCCGTGCGGCAGCAACTTGAGATTCGGGGTGGTTTTTATAGAGGGCCACTCCCTCGCAGTCCGGGCGGTGAAGCCAAGACCCTCGCTCCCGTCAGCAGCCGCGAGACGTGATCCACGACACTGCACAATACGGGGTTACGATTTGCTCTAGACGGTGACAACGGGGACAAAAGACAAAAGAAAGGGGGGAACAACGAAAACAAAAACAAAAGGGGACGAAACAAAATGGACGCAGAACCAAAACAAAACAAAATGGACGCAGAACCAAAACAAAAACAAAAAGGGGACAAAACCAAAAACAAGAGACAAAAACAAGAGACAAAAACAAAGACAAAAAGGGCGTAAAGAAAGGGGGGAGAGTTGTCAGAGTGACGAGAAGGGACCCCGTTGTCTGTTCAGCGGCAGGGTGAGTGCACGCCGAACCCGTCAAAGAGGCTCTCCCATGTCCACTCTAAAACAGAGCGGTACTGGGAGAGCCGGGCCCAAAGATAGGGCCTCCGGCCTGGGGATGGGACTAGCGTCCATCCCCCCGCCACCGGTGCCGAACGCGACGGCACAAGGCACCGGTTGTCAGAATATTAGCCGCCAGCAATAATGAAGAGCATTATTGCCAACGTTGCCCAGGGTGTACCACGAGGAGGTTTTCTGACCCACACCCCAACCTAACCTAACCTAACCTAACCTAACCTAACCTAACCTAACCTAACCTAACCTAACCTAACCTAACCTAACCTAACCTAACCTAACCAACTTAAATATTCATAGATTTTCACCGGGTTTTTTGCGAATAGTTGTAATTCAGTTTGTCTTGATAAACGCTATAATAATTTTGAGTGTTGCCAGCATTTTTGAATTTTTTATAGCCAAAAAACATTAAAATTTTCATACTTTTTTCATAAATTGTCCAAATTTATTCAAAATTTTTATTTAAACCTGCGTTAATTAACGCCTATAATTTATTCCTTTCGATTGGTACCCTTCCGGACCACCCCCGATAGTGGGAAGTCGAAATATTTTGAATTTTGTAAAATTTTATATCGAACCGAGGTGATGTGGTAAATCGAAATTTCAGTACATTTAACTTAAATATTCATAGATTTTCACCGGGTTTTTTGCGAATAGTTGTAATTCAGTTTGTCTTGATAAACGCTATAATAATTTTGAGTGTTGCCAGCATTTTTGAATTTTTTATAGCCAAAAAACATTAAAATTTTCATACTTTTTTCATAAATTGTCCAAATTTATTCAAAATTTTTATTTAAACCTGCGTTAATTAACGCCTATAATTTATTCCTTTCGATTGGTACCCTTCCGGACCACCCCCGATAGTGGGAAGTCGAAATATTTTGAATTTTGTAAAATTTTATATCGAACCGAGGTGATGTGGTAAATCGAAATTTCAGTACATTTAACTTAAATATTCATAGATTTTCACCGGGTTTTTTGCGAATAGTTGTAATTCAGTTTGTCTTGATAAACGCTATAATAATTTTGAGTGTTGCCAGCATTTTTGAATTTTTTATAGCCAAAAAACATTAAAATTTTCATACTTTTTTCATAAATTGTCCAAATTTATTCAAAATTTTTATTTAAACCTGCGTTAATTAACGCCTATAATTTATTCCTTTCGATTGGTACCCTTCCGGACCACCCCCGATAGTGGGAAGTCGAAATATTTTGAATTTTGTAAAATTTTATATCGAACCGAGGTGATGTGGTAAATCGAAATTTCAGTACATTTAACTTAAATATTCATAGATTTTCACCGGGTTTTTTGCGAATAGTTGTAATTCAGTTTGTCTTGATAAACGCTATAATAATTTTGAGTGTTGCCAGCATTTTTGAATTTTTTATAGCCAAAAAACATTAAAATTTTCATACTTTTTTCATAAATTGTCCAAATTTATTCAAAATTTTTATTTAAACCTGCGTTAATTAACGCCTATAATTTATTCCTTTCGATTGGTACCCTTCCGGACCACCCCCGATAGTGGGAAGTCGAAATATTTTGAATTTTGTAAAATTTTATATCGAACCGAGGTGATGTGGTAAATCGAAATTTCAGTACATTTAACTTAAATATTCATAGATTTTCACCGGGTTTTTTGCGAATAGTTGTAATTCAGTTTGTCTTGATAAACGCTATAATAATTTTGAGTGTTGCCAGCATTTTTGAATTTTTTATAGCCAAAAAACATTAAAATTTTCATACTTTTTTCATAAATTGTCCAAATTTATTCAAAATTTTTATTTAAACCTGCGTTAATTAACGCCTATAATTTATTCCTTTCGATTGGTACCCTTCCGGACCACCCCCGATAGTGGGAAGTCGAAATATTTTGAATTTTGTAAAATTTTATATCGAACCGAGGTGATGTGGTAAATCGAAATTTCAGTACATTTAACTTAAATATTCATAGATTTTCACCGGGTTTTTTGCGAATAGTTGTAATTCAGTTTGTCTTGATAAACGCTATAATAATTTTGAGTGTTGCCAGCATTTTTGAATTTTTTATAGCCAAAAAACATTAAAATTTTCATACTTTTTTCATAAATTGTCCAAATTTATTCAAAATTTTTATTTAAACCTGCGTTAATTAACGCCTATAATTTATTCCTTTCGATTGGTACCCTTCCGGACCACCCCCGATAGTGGGAAGTCGAAATATTTTGAATTTTGTAAAATTTTATATCGAACCGAGGTGATGTGGTAAATCGAAATTTCAGTACATTTAACTTAAATATTCATAGATTTTCACCGGGTTTTTTGCGAATAGTTGTAATTCAGTTTGTCTTGATAAACGCTATAATAATTTTGAGTGTTGCCAGCATTTTTGAATTTTTTATAGCCAAAAAACATTAAAATTTTCATACTTTTTTCATAAATTGTCCAAATTTATTCAAAATTTTTATTTAAACCTGCGTTAATTAACGCCTATAATTTATTCCTTTCGATTGGTACCCTTCCGGACCACCCCCGATAGTGGGAAGTCGAAATATTTTGAATTTTGTAAAATTTTATATCGAACCGAGGTGATGTGGTAAATCGAAATTTCAGTACATTTAACTTAAATATTCATAGATTTTCACCGGGTTTTTTGCGAATAGTTGTAATTCAGTTTGTCTTGATAAACGCTATAATAATTTTGAGTGTTGCCAGCATTTTTGAATTTTTTATAGCCAAAAAACATTAAAATTTTCATACTTTTTTCATAAATTGTCCAAATTTATTCAAAATTTTTATTTAAACCTGCGTTAATTAACGCCTATAATTTATTCCTTTCGATTGGTACCCTTCCGGACCACCCCCGATAGTGGGAAGTCGAAATATTTTGAATTTTGTAAAATTTTATATCGAACCGAGGTGATGTGGTAAATCGAAATTTCAGTACATTTAACTTAAATATTCATAGATTTTCACCGGGTTTTTTGCGAATAGTTGTAATTCAGTTTGTCTTGATAAACGCTATAATAATTTTGAGTGTTGCCAGCATTTTTGAATTTTTTATAGCCAAAAAACATTAAAATTTTCATACTTTTTTCATAAATTGTCCAAATTTATTCAAAATTTTTATTTAAACCTGCGTTAATTAACGCCTATAATTTATTCCTTTCGATTGGTACCCTTCCGGACCACCCCCGATAGTGGGAAGTCGAAATATTTTGAATTTTGTAAAATTTTATATCGAACCGAGGTGATGTGGTAAATCGAAATTTCAGTACATTTAACTTAAATATTCATAGATTTTCACCGGGTTTTTTGCGAATAGTTGTAATTCAGTTTGTCTTGATAAACGCTATAATAATTTTGAGTGTTGCCAGCATTTTTGAATTTTTTATAGCCAAAAAACATTAAAATTTTCATACTTTTTTCATAAATTGTCCAAATTTATTCAAAATTTTTATTTAAACCTGCGTTAATTAACGCCTATAATTTATTCCTTTCGATTGGTACCCTTCCGGACCACCCCCGATAGTGGGAAGTCGAAATATTTTGAATTTTGTAAAATTTTATATCGAACCGAGGTGATGTGGTAAATCGAAATTTCAGTACATTTAACTTAAATATTCATAGATTTTCACCGGGTTTTTTGCGAATAGTTGTAATTCAGTTTGTCTTGATAAACGCTATAATAATTTTGAGTGTTGCCAGCATTTTTGAATTTTTTATAGCCAAAAAACATTAAAATTTTCATACTTTTTTCATAAATTGTCCAAATTTATTCAAAATTTTTATTTAAACCTGCGTTAATTAACGCCTATAATTTATTCCTTTCGATTGGTACCCTTCCGGACCACCCCCGATAGTGGGAAGTCGAAATATTTTGAATTTTGTAAAATTTTATATCGAACCGAGGTGATGTGGTAAATCGAAATTTCAGTACATTTAACTTAAATATTCATAGATTTTCACCGGGTTTTTTGCGAATAGTTGTAATTCAGTTTGTCTTGATAAACGCTATAATAATTTTGAGTGTTGCCAGCATTTTTGAATTTTTTATAGCCAAAAAACATTAAAATTTTCATACTTTTTTCATAAATTGTCCAAATTTATTCAAAATTTTTATTTAAACCTGCGTTAATTAACGCCTATAATTTATTCCTTTCGATTGGTACCCTTCCGGACCACCCCCGATAGTGGGAAGTCGAAATATTTTGAATTTTGTAAAATTTTATATCGAACCGAGGTGATGTGGTAAATCGAAATTTCAGTACATTTAACTTAAATATTCATAGATTTTCACCGGGTTTTTTGCGAATAGTTGTAATTCAGTTTGTCTTGATAAACGCTATAATAATTTTGAGTGTTGCCAGCATTTTTGAATTTTTTATAGCCAAAAAACATTAAAATTTTCATACTTTTTTCATAAATTGTCCAAATTTATTCAAAATTTTTATTTAAACCTGCGTTAATTAACGCCTATAATTTATTCCTTTCGATTGGTACCCTTCCGGACCACCCCCGATAGTGGGAAGTCGAAATATTTTGAATTTTGTAAAATTTTATATCGAACCGAGGTGATGTGGTAAATCGAAATTTCAGTACATTTAACTTAAATATTCATAGATTTTCACCGGGTTTTTTGCGAATAGTTGTAATTCAGTTTGTCTTGATAAACGCTATAATAATTTTGAGTGTTGCCAGCATTTTTGAATTTTTTATAGCCAAAAAACATTAAAATTTTCATACTTTTTTCATAAATTGTCCAAATTTATTCAAAATTTTTATTTAAACCTGCGTTAATTAACGCCTATAATTTATTCCTTTCGATTGGTACCCTTCCGGACCACCCCCGATAGTGGGAAGTCGAAATATTTTGAATTTTGTAAAATTTTATATCGAACCGAGGTGATGTGGTAAATCGAAATTTCAGTACATTTAACTTAAATATTCATAGATTTTCACCGGGTTTTTTGCGAATAGTTGTAATTCAGTTTGTCTTGATAAACGCTATAATAATTTTGAGTGTTGCCAGCATTTTTGAATTTTTTATAGCCAAAAAACATTAAAATTTTCATACTTTTTTCATAAATTGTCCAAATTTATTCAAAATTTTTATTTAAACCTGCGTTAATTAACGCCTATAATTTATTCCTTTCGATTGGTACCCTTCCGGACCACCCCCGATAGTGGGAAGTCGAAATATTTTGAATTTTGTAAAATTTTATATCGAACCGAGGTGATGTGGTAAATCGAAATTTCAGTACATTTAACTTAAATATTCATAGATTTTCACCGGGTTTTTTGCGAATAGTTGTAATTCAGTTTGTCTTGATAAACGCTATAATAATTTTGAGTGTTGCCAGCATTTTTGAATTTTTTATAGCCAAAAAACATTAAAATTTTCATACTTTTTTCATAAATTGTCCAAATTTATTCAAAATTTTTATTTAAACCTGCGTTAATTAACGCCTATAATTTATTCCTTTCGATTGGTACCCTTCCGGACCACCCCCGATAGTGGGAAGTCGAAATATTTTGAATTTTGTAAAATTTTATATCGAACCGAGGTGATGTGGTAAATCGAAATTTCAGTACATTTAACTTAAATATTCATAGATTTTCACCGGGTTTTTTGCGAATAGTTGTAATTCAGTTTGTCTTGATAAACGCTATAATAATTTTGAGTGTTGCCAGCATTTTTGAATTTTTTATAGCCAAAAAACATTAAAATTTTCATACTTTTTTCATAAATTGTCCAAATTTATTCAAAATTTTTATTTAAACCTGCGTTAATTAACGCCTATAATTTATTCCTTTCGATTGGTACCCTTCCGGACCACCCCCGATAGTGGGAAGTCGAAATATTTTGAATTTTGTAAAATTTTATATCGAACCGAGGTGATGTGGTAAATCGAAATTTCAGTACATTTAACTTAAATATTCATAGATTTTCACCGGGTTTTTTGCGAATAGTTGTAATTCAGTTTGTCTTGATAAACGCTATAATAATTTTGAGTGTTGCCAGCATTTTTGAATTTTTTATAGCCAAAAAACATTAAAATTTTCATACTTTTTTCATAAATTGTCCAAATTTATTCAAAATTTTTATTTAAACCTGCGTTAATTAACGCCTATAATTTATTCCTTTCGATTGGTACCCTTCCGGACCACCCCCGATAGTGGGAAGTCGAAATATTTTGAATTTTGTAAAATTTTATATCGAACCGAGGTGATGTGGTAAATCGAAATTTCAGTACATTTAACTTAAATATTCATAGATTTTCACCGGGTTTTTTGCGAATAGTTGTAATTCAGTTTGTCTTGATAAACGCTATAATAATTTTGAGTGTTGCCAGCATTTTTGAATTTTTTATAGCCAAAAAACATTAAAATTTTCATACTTTTTTCATAAATTGTCCAAATTTATTCAAAATTTTTATTTAAACCTGCGTTAATTAACGCCTATAATTTATTCCTTTCGATTGGTACCCTTCCGGACCACCCCCGATAGTGGGAAGTCGAAATATTTTGAATTTTGTAAAATTTTATATCGAACCGAGGTGATGTGGTAAATCGAAATTTCAGTACATTTAACTTAAATATTCATAGATTTTCACCGGGTTTTTTGCGAATAGTTGTAATTCAGTTTGTCTTGATAAACGCTATAATAATTTTGAGTGTTGCCAGCATTTTTGAATTTTTTATAGCCAAAAAACATTAAAATTTTCATACTTTTTTCATAAATTGTCCAAATTTATTCAAAATTTTTATTTAAACCTGCGTTAATTAACGCCTATAATTTATTCCTTTCGATTGGTACCCTTCCGGACCACCCCCGATAGTGGGAAGTCGAAATATTTTGAATTTTGTAAAATTTTATATCGAACCGAGGTGATGTGGTAAATCGAAATTTCAGTACATTTAACTTAAATATTCATAGATTTTCACCGGGTTTTTTGCGAATAGTTGTAATTCAGTTTGTCTTGATAAACGCTATAATAATTTTGAGTGTTGCCAGCATTTTTGAATTTTTTATAGCCAAAAAACATTAAAATTTTCATACTTTTTTCATAAATTGTCCAAATTTATTCAAAATTTTTATTTAAACCTGCGTTAATTAACGCCTATAATTTATTCCTTTCGATTGGTACCCTTCCGGACCACCCCCGATAGTGGGAAGTCGAAATATTTTGAATTTTGTAAAATTTTATATCGAACCGAGGTGATGTGGTAAATCGAAATTTCAGTACATTTAACTTAAATATTCATAGATTTTCACCGGGTTTTTTGCGAATAGTTGTAATTCAGTTTGTCTTGATAAACGCTATAATAATTTTGAGTGTTGCCAGCATTTTTGAATTTTTTATAGCCAAAAAACATTAAAATTTTCATACTTTTTTCATAAATTGTCCAAATTTATTCAAAATTTTTATTTAAACCTGCGTTAATTAACGCCTATAATTTATTCCTTTCGATTGGTACCCTTCCGGACCACCCCCGATAGTGGGAAGTCGAAATATTTTGAATTTTGTAAAATTTTATATCGAACCGAGGTGATGTGGTAAATCGAAATTTCAGTACATTTAACTTAAATATTCATAGATTTTCACCGGGTTTTTTGCGAATAGTTGTAATTCAGTTTGTCTTGATAAACGCTATAATAATTTTGAGTGTTGCCAGCATTTTTGAATTTTTTATAGCCAAAAAACATTAAAATTTTCATACTTTTTTCATAAATTGTCCAAATTTATTCAAAATTTTTATTTAAACCTGCGTTAATTAACGCCTATAATTTATTCCTTTCGATTGGTACCCTTCCGGACCACCCCCGATAGTGGGAAGTCGAAATATTTTGAATTTTGTAAAATTTTATATCGAACCGAGGTGATGTGGTAAATCGAAATTTCAGTACATTTAACTTAAATATTCATAGATTTTCACCGGGTTTTTTGCGAATAGTTGTAATTCAGTTTGTCTTGATAAACGCTATAATAATTTTGAGTGTTGCCAGCATTTTTGAATTTTTTATAGCCAAAAAACATTAAAATTTTCATACTTTTTTCATAAATTGTCCAAATTTATTCAAAATTTTTATTTAAACCTGCGTTAATTAACGCCTATAATTTATTCCTTTCGATTGGTACCCTTCCGGACCACCCCCGATAGTGGGAAGTCGAAATATTTTGAATTTTGTAAAATTTTATATCGAACCGAGGTGATGTGGTAAATCGAAATTTCAGTACATTTAACTTAAATATTCATAGATTTTCACCGGGTTTTTTGCGAATAGTTGTAATTCAGTTTGTCTTGATAAACGCTATAATAATTTTGAGTGTTGCCAGCATTTTTGAATTTTTTATAGCCAAAAAACATTAAAATTTTCATACTTTTTTCATAAATTGTCCAAATTTATTCAAAATTTTTATTTAAACCTGCGTTAATTAACGCCTATAATTTATTCCTTTCGATTGGTACCCTTCCGGACCACCCCCGATAGTGGGAAGTCGAAATATTTTGAATTTTGTAAAATTTTATATCGAACCGAGGTGATGTGGTAAATCGAAATTTCAGTACATTTAACTTAAATATTCATAGATTTTCACCGGGTTTTTTGCGAATAGTTGTAATTCAGTTTGTCTTGATAAACGCTATAATAATTTTGAGTGTTGCCAGCATTTTTGAATTTTTTATAGCCAAAAAACATTAAAATTTTCATACTTTTTTCATAAATTGTCCAAATTTATTCAAAATTTTTATTTAAACCTGCGTTAATTAACGCCTATAATTTATTCCTTTCGATTGGTACCCTTCCGGACCACCCCCGATAGTGGGAAGTCGAAATATTTTGAATTTTACTCCCACCCAACCCACCCTGTTGTCATCATTTAGGTTGCAAACCTACCCTGTTATTATCATCTAGGTTAGTTGGACGCTTTTAGAGGTTACTCTATCGAATTGACACGACGAACTGGATCCCATTGATACCTGAAAGAGGAAAATCGGACTTAGCAAAGTTTACTTTGTTTATTTACCACTTGATTTAAGTTACCTTTAGTTATTAAGTTATTTTACTCTATATTAAGCTATTAATTACCTATGACTATCCTTTATTGAGGAAAACTGTATACTCTATGACCTAAGTTTGTACAACTTACCATTTGTTTTTATCTTTATTATTTTACCCTATTTTTTACTTTCTTATACATATACATAACTTTACACCTTATACAACTTATACAAATTTACTCGATTTTATTATTTTGACGTCCCCTATCTATAGACAAGATGTTCGGCATTAGAACACCAGCCAAGAGGACCGTTGACGTGACCTCCCAGTCTCCAAAAGAGAATGACACGGTAGATCTCACCTCCAAAGTTAGGCGTAGCATTGGGGAATGGGAAACCGGCAGACCAAGCGTAAGCCCCAAACTGACCCCACCAGTTGCTGGTTCAACTGACCTAGCACCCTCCAGACCAAAGCCGAATCCAGACCCCTCACAAAAGGATAAAGTGCAGACACAGAAGGCATCGATGGCGACAATTTTGTCGCCACCTAAAAAGAAGACCAGAGTGGAAGAAGCAAGAGCGGCAAGTAACAAGGCTAAGCTCCACCTCTCGAACTCCCGCAACTTAAAAACTGACATTAAGCTGGAAGTCTCCAGCTCCATTGACAGACTATTCCAACTCGTCAAAGAGTCGGAAATGGAGTTGACAAAGGAGCGGGGAGGAAGTGGAGCAAAGCATAAGGCAGTTACCAGAGCGGAGCCGCAGAATGTTGAAAGGGCGGTCGAAAAGACCAGGGATGACAGCATCCTCCTGGAAGCAATTGAGGCCAATACGAGGCTTCTTGCTGAAAACGGGAGGAAGCTAGAACAGCTGAAGGAGGCTCTGGAAAGCCAGAAGGAAGCTCTTGAGAAGACAACTTACGCGAGTGTAGTTGCAGCAGGTGGCACAGATCCAGCGCCCAAAATGCAGACCGCACTGCACTCGGTAGTTGTCTCCTCAACGAGACAAGAAGAGACAGGCGAGGAAATTCTCGAGAGGGTGCGAAAGACCGTAGACGCCAAGGAAGGGTGGATACAGGTTGAAAGGGTCAGGAAAGCTAAGGACCGTAAGATCATAATGGGCTGCAGAACTCAAGAGGACAGGCAGAAGATCAAGGAAAGATTGGAGGCGGCTGGAGAACACCTCGTCGTCGAGGAGGTGAAAAACAAAGACCCGCTTCTGGTCCTGAAAGACGTGCTCACTGTGCACAGCGATGATGAAATCATCAAGGCTTTCAGGAACCAGAATAGGGACATTTTTCGCGGTCTCGACGAGGGGGAAAGCAGAGTTTCGATCAAATATCGGAAAAGGGCACGAAACCCCTGCTGTGGTCATATCGTACTAAGTGTGTCGCCCACCATATGGAGACGCTCCATTGACCACAAAAGGATAAAGATTGACCTGCAGGCAGTCCATGTGATGGATCAATCGCCACTCGTACAATGTACCCGATGCTTGGGTTACGGGCATGGTCGGCGGTTCTGCAAGGAGCCAGCCGACCTGTGCAGCCATTGCGGTGATCCTCACATGGCGACTGAGTGCCCCAACCGATTGATCGGAGAAGCTCCTGCCTGTAAGAACTGCGTCCTAGCCAAGCTGGAGAACAAACAGCATAATGCCTTCAGCAACGACTGTCCCATTCGAAGGAAGCGAGACGCAATGGCCCGCCTGTCGGTTGCTTACTGCTAAGGACACCGAAACTGTTTCCCCCCAGTATAAAATCCTCCAAGCTAACCTGCAGAGGAGCAAATTAGCTACAAACGAGCTCTTGTTGGAAGCCGTAAAGCGCAAGGCAGCAGTGGCTCTGCTCCAGGAGCCGTACGTGGGTGCCGCGAAGAGTATTAGAAGTCACCGAGGTGTTAGAATCTTCCAGAGCCCTGATGTAGGGGAGGGTACTGTCAAGGCGGCAATAGCCGTCTTTGATCACGACCTAGACGTCTTACAGTACCCGGAACTCACCACAAACAACATCGTTGTGGTGGGGATCCGAACCAGAGCCTGGGAGATCACACTTGTCTCCTACTACTTTGAGCCGGATGTACCCCTGGAGCCGTACCTTGCACGCTTGAAAGCTATCCAGCAAAGTAAGGGACCCGGCAGGTTAGTCTTTGGAGGTGACACTAACGCCAAGTCCACCTGGTGGGGCAGTAGCCAGGAAGACGTAAGAGGGAAGGAGATGTGCGGGGCCTTGGACGAGATGGGGCTGCATATCCTCAACACCGGAGACACCCCGACATTTGATGTCATAAGGGGTGGAAGAAGGTACTGCAGTCACGTGGACGTTACGGCCTGCACAATGGACTTACTAAACCTGGTGGACAATTGGAGAGTGGTAGAGAGTCTGACGAGCTCGGATCACCAGGGAATCTCTTTCAGCTTAAGCTTAGAAAAGTCAAAGGGGATACGCATAGAAAGGACGACGAGGGTCTATAATACTAAAAAAGCATGCTGGGATCAATTTCATGAGAAATTGAGCCGGACTATGCAGGAAAAAAGCTTAACCCTACAAACATTGCAAATGATTGACACTCCGGAACAATTAAATAAAATACTAGGAGAATACACAAAGGCAATCACTATAACATGCAGAGAAACAATACCCTACAAAAAGCAGAAAGAGCTACTTACCATTCCTTGGTGGTCGAAGAAACTCGAGGACATGAAGAAGCAGGTGGACACTAAGAGGCGCCGCATCAGAAACGCAGCACCGGTTCGGAGAGAACACGCAGTCGGCATATACCTGAAAGAAAAAGAAAATTATGAAAGGGAAGTGCAACTGGCAATAACGGATAGCTGGAAGGATTTCTGTGGGAAGCAGGAGAAGGAAGGAATGTGGGAAGGAATCTATCGGGTTATTGCCAGGTCTGCAAAAAGGGAAGAGGATATGCCGCTGCGTGAAGGAAACAGAACCCTAGATGCGAAGCAATCGGTGAGGCTGTTAGCTGAGACCTTTTATCCTGAGGATAGAGGGGAAAATGACGATGCAGACCACAAACGTATCCGAGAACAAGCTGAAACAGTAAACTCGCGGAGTCATGGTGATCATGACCCGCCTTTCACTTCTAGCGAACTCGAAATGGCTGCAAAGTCATTTAACCCCAAAAAGGCTCCAGGAGCCGACGGCTTCACCGCCGATATATGCGTGCGGGCCATAGATTCCGATCCTGCCTACTTTTTAGCCTTGCTAAACAAGTGTATGGCACTTGAGCACTTCCCTAAGATCTGGAAGGAAGCAACAGTAGTCGTCCTAAGAAAGCCGGGAAAGAGCTCGTATACCGAACCCAAATCGTACAGGCCGATTGGTCTTTTGCCTGTGCTGGGTAAGGTATACGAGAAAATGTTGGTTGCTCGCCTCAAATTCCACCTGCTGCCGAGGATTAGTACTCGCCAATACGGATTCATGCCCCAAAAAAGCACCGAAGACTCCCTCTACACACTAATGCAGCACATCCGTGCTAAATTGCATCTTAAAAAGATTGTGACATTAGTGTCACTTGACATCGAGGGAGCCTTCGACAGTGCATGGTGGCCGGCTATAAGGGTCCGGTTGGCTGAGGAAAACTGTCCGATCAATTTGAGGCGAATAATCGACAGCTACCTGAGTGACAGGAAAGTCACGGTGAGGTATGCGGGGGAGCAGCACGAACGAAGTTCGAGCAAAGGATGCGTGCAAGGATCCATTGGTGGGCCCATCCTTTGGAACGTTCTGCTGGATCCTCTCCTCCAACAACTTGAGGGCAGGGGCGACTACTGTCAGGCGTTCGCCGATGATGTCGTGATGGTTTTCTGTGGTGAGACAGCACGAGACATAGAACGACAAGCCAATGCCGCTCTCGACCATGTTCGAACGTGGGGTATCCGAAATAAGCTGAAGTTCGCGCCGCATAAGACTTGCGCGATGGTTATAACGCGTAGGCTCAAGTACGATACACCACGTTTGAGCATGGGCGGGATCGACATTGGAATGTCCCCACAGATGAAACTGCTGGGTCTCACCATTGACGAAAACCTCACTTTCAACACCCACGTCGGGAACGCCTGTAAAAAAGCGATCGGGATTTATGGCCAGCTCGTTAGAACAGCCCGCGTAAGCTGGGGGCTAAACCCCGAAGTGCTGCGCTCTATCTATACAGCGGCGGTCGAGCCAGTGATCCTTTACGCCGCAAGTGTCTGGGCGCCAGCTGTAGATAAGCTTGGAGTGCGAAAGCAGCTAAACGTAGTTCAGCGGGGCTTTGCACAAAAACTGTGCAAAGCATATCGCACTGTATCGCTGAACTCGGCACTGGTGCTGGCCGGGATCCTCCCATTGGACCTTCGTATAAAAGAGGTGGCTCGTTTATACGAAGCCAAAAAGGGGATATCTCGGTCAGCAGTAGTTGACCGAGAGGTGGAAATTATGTCACCATTTTTCGAGGCTCCGCACCCAGCCGATAAACTGCCCCTAAAATACAAATGCCTGATAAACCAGGAACAGTACCAAAATCATTGCGATTTTGCGGTGCGCATTTACACTGACGGCAGTAAAATTGAGGGCAAAGTTGGAGCGGCGCTATCCGTTTGGGTCGGCGACGTCGAAAACAGAGCCCTCAAGTTTACCTTGCCGTCATACTGTACGGTTTATCAGGCAGAACTGTTGGCACTTTTCAAGGCAGCGGGCGAGGCCTTGAAAATGGACGAATCCACCTTCGGCATCTACTGTGACTCCAGAGCAGCCCTAGAGACTGTAGCTAACCCTAACTCGACCCATCCACTAGCAGCGGAAACCAGAAACGCCATAAGACGCTGTAGGCTCCAGAACAAGTGCGTCTCCTTGTTCTGGATAAAAGCCCACGCTGGCCTGGATGGGAACGAGAGAGCAGACCAATTAGCGAAGGAGGCTGCTCTGAAGTCAAAGAAGAAGCCAGACTACGATCTTTGCCCTATCTCATTCGTCAAACGTATGCTCCGTCTGCATACGATTGAGGAATGGGATAGAAGGTATAAATCTGCCGAAACCGCCTCCATTACAAAGTTGTTCTTCCCAGACGTCCTGACGGCGTATAGTGTTGTGAGAAAATTTGTACCAACGAGCATCACCACACAAATCATGACAGGACACGGTGGGTTCTCCTCATACTTGAAACGATTTAAGTGTAAGGAGAACTCATCGTGTGCCTGCGATCCGGCGGCCGATGAAAGTGTACCGCATCTGATTTTTGAATGCCCAATGTTCATTCGCGAACGTTACGACCTGGAACAGGAGCTGGGAGTAAACATGTCTGCAGAAAACCTGTCGCATATAATGGCAGGATGCCAACGAAACAAATTAATAAATTACTGCACGAAAATAGCAGCAACAGTTTTAAAAAGAAATAAAAGCGTATAAATAAAACATATGATATCATTATAATGATACATAATGAATGTCACATAGTTAATAAACATAGATACAAAATAACGGATATACAATAAAAAAAAAAAAGAATAAAACACTAAAATGTCCTCAAAAAATTAACCACGATACATCTACCCTTAATGGGTTCTTAAAAGAAACACGATACAAGAAAACTAAAGGCAATAAAAATAAAACATCATATAACAAAGGCCTTATCTATGATAGGGGAAATTAGAAACAATCAAAAAAAAAAAAAAAAAAAAAAAAAAAAAAACCTAACCTAACCTAACCTAACCTAACCTAACCTAACCTAACCTAACCTAACCTAACCTAACCTAACCTAACCTAACCTAACCTAACCTAACCTAACCTAACCTAACCTAACCTAACCTAACCTAACCTAACCTAACCTAACCTAACCTAACCTAACCTAACCTAACCTAACCTAACCTAACCTAACCTAACCTAACCTAACCTAACCTAACCTAACCTAACCTAACCTAACCTAACCTAACCTAACCTAACCTAACCTAACCTAACCTAACCTAACCTAACCTAACCTAACCTAACCTAACCTAACCTAACCTAACCTAACCTAACCTAACCTAACCTAACCTAACCTAACCTAACCTAACCTAACCTAACCCACGAACGAAGTTCGAGCAAAGGATGCGTGCAAGGATCCATTGGTGGGCCCATCCTTTGGAACGTTCTGCTGGATCCTCTCCTCCAACAACTCGAGGGCAGGGGCGACTACTGTCAGGCGTTCGCCGATGATGTCGTGATGTGATGGTTTTCTGTGGTGAGACAGCACGAGACATAGAACGACAAGCCAATGCCGCTCTCGACCATGTTCGAACGTGGGGTATCCGAAATAAGCTGAAGTTCGCGCCGCATAAGACTTGCGCGATGGTTATAACGCGTAGGCTCAAGTACGATACACCACGTTTGAGCATGGGCGGGATCGACATTGGAATGTCCCCGCAGATGAAACTGCTGGGTCTCACCATTGACGAAAACCTCACCTTCAACACCCACGTCGGGAACGCCTGTAAAAAAGCGATTGGGATTTATGGCCAGCTCGTTAGAACAGCCCGCGTAAGCTGGGGGCTAAACCCCGAAGTGCTGCGCTCTATCTATACAGCGGCAGTCGAGCCAGTGATCCTTTACGCCGCAAGCGTCTGGGCGCCAGCTGTAGATAAGCTTGGAGTGCGAAAGCAGCTAAACGTAGTTCAGCGGGGCTTTGCACAAAAACTGTGCAAAGCATATCGCACTGTATCGTTGAACTCGGCACTGGTGCTGGCCGGGATCCTCCCATTGGACCTTCGTATAAAAGAGGTGGCTCGTTTATACGAAGCCAAAAAGGGGATATCTCGGTCAGCAGTAGTTGACCGAGAGGTGGAAATTATGTCACCATTCTTCGAGGCTCCGCACCCAGCCGATAAACTGCCCCTAAAATATAAATGCCTGATAAACCAGGAACAGTACCAAAATCATTGCGATTTTGCGGTGCGCATTTACACTGACGGCAGTAAAATTGAGGGCAAAGTTGGAGCGGCGCTGTCCGCTTGGGTCGGCGACGTTGAAAACAGAGCCCTCAAGTTTACCTTGCCGTCATACTGTACGGTTTATCAGGCAGAACTGTTGGCACTTTTCAAGGCGGCGGGCGAGGCCTTGAAAATGACCGAATCCACCTTCGGCATCTACTGTGACTCCAGAGCAGCCCTAGAGACTGTAGCTAACCCTAACTCGACCCATCCACTAGCAGCGGAAACCAGAAACGTCATAAGACGCTGTAGGCTCCAGAACAAGTGCGTTTCCTTGTTCTGGATAAAAGCTCACGCTGGTCTGGATGGGAACGAGAGAGCAGACCAATTAGCGAAGGACGCTGCTCTGAAGTCAAAGAAGAAGCCAGACTACGATCTTTGCCCTATCTCGTTCGTCAAGCGTACGCTCCGTCTGCATACGATTGAGGAATGGGATAGAAGGTATAAATCTGCCGAAACCGCCTCCATTACAAAGCTGTTCTTCCCAGACGTCCTGACGGCGTATAGTGTTGTCAAAAAATTTAAACCAACGAGCACCACCACACAAATCATGACTGGACACGGTGGGTTCTCCTCATACTTAAAACGATTTAAGTGTAAGGAGGACTCATCGTGTACCTGCGATCCGACGGCCGATGAAAGTGTACCGCATCTGATCTTTGAATGTCCAATGTTTAGTCGCGAACGTTATGACCTGGAACAGGAGCTGGGAGTAAACATATCTTCAGAAAACCTGTCGCATATAATGGCAGGATGCCAACGAAATAAACTAATAAATTACTGCACGAAAATAGCAGCAACAGTTATAAAAAGAAATAAAAGCGTATAAATAAAACACATATGATGTCATTATAATGATATATAATGAATGTCACATAGCTAATATACACAGATACAAAATAACGGATAAAAAATAAAAAAGAATAAAACATTAAAATATCCTCAAAAAATGAATCACGATACACCTACCCTTAATGGGTTCTTAAAAGAAATACGATACAAGAAAATTAAAGGCAATAAAAATAAAACATCACTATAACAAAGGCCTTATCTATGATAGGGGAAATAAGAAACAATCAAATAAAAAAAAAAAAAAAAAAAAACCTAACCTAACCTAACCTAACCTAACCTAACCTAACCTAACCTAACCTAACCTAACCTAACCTAACCTTTTTTTTTTTTTTTTTTTTTTTAACGTGGGGGAATGCTATGACGCATACCCCTCCGCGGGGGCGGGCGGAGGGGTTATGTCGGACTCGCCGGGGTAAGAGAAAGATGTTAAACAATACAATGGACCTCCCGGAATACCGACTAAACCTACCACGGTGTTCCTCGACAAACCACTGTCGGCGGGGCCGCGCGAATCACTTTCACATGCAGTCGCGACCCCGCCGAGGTTACGGCCCGCCGTATGAAACGGCAGGCCACTACACAAAAGATCTACCCGCTGGTTCCTTCTACATATTCCCTACTGTCCCCCCTCTAGAGGGGAGACGGACTCGACACAGAGGCGCGCGTGGGAACACGCACGCCGCCTCTCGGACCTGGTGCTGAACGGATGGCGGGCAGGCCCACAAAGCCCGCCACCCCCAGGTCAAACCTCAGGGTGGCTGGAGGTCATCTCGCGCCCTCCGGCGCCCGGCTCTGCGGTTGGGGAGAGGGTTTAAACGCTCCCTCTCCCGCTCCGCCGCCTCCTTGATGGAAATAACTTCCTCACAGAAGGAGGCGACGGCGTTCCACGACCTCTCACTCCGGACCATAGACAGAACTACGGCCGGGAGCGAGAGGGCAACCGTTCCGACTGCCGCGATCAATTCACGGCGCTGCGATGCCCAGGCGGGGCAAACCGCCAATGTGTGCAGCGCCGTGTCCTCAACAACGTCGCGGCAGTCGCCGCAGTGGTGACAACCGGGCGTCTCTTGCCGGCCTATGCGACACAGGAACCGGCCAAAACAACCATGGCCGGTCAAAACCTGTGTCAGCCGGAAGGTGAGGGCGCCATGCCGCCTCTCCAGCCACTCCTCAAACACGGGACTTACCGCCACGATCGTGGCGTGCCCGGCACTGGGGTGCACAAGTCGTTCCTTCCAATTGGCCACTAGGACCTGGCGGAGCTCGGACCTCGCCGCCTCGACAGCGGAAAGAGAAGGTCCTTCGCCCCGAGCTAGCGCCTCCTGGCGCCAACGATAGAGCGACGCCAGGAGCGCCGCTTCCAGGTCCCATGGCATCGATCCGGCGAGGAGGCTCGCAGCCTCGAATGAGATCGTGCGGTATCCTCTTATCAGCCTGACGGCCATGGCGCGCTGTGGCGCACGAAGCGCCGAAATATTTCGGGCCGTCAGGCTGTTCGCCCAAACTGGGGCCCCATACAGGGCCATGGACCGCACGACCCCCTCGTAGAGCCTCCGGCAGGAGGTATTTGGCCCCCCAAGGTTGGGCAGCAGACGCGCGAGCGCGCCTGCAGCGCCCCGAAGAATGGGGGCCAAACGTCGAAAATGGGCTGTAAAGTCCCATCGGCCGTCGAGCAAGAGACCTAAATACTTTAGGGTTGACTCGACGCCGATGCGGACCCCTCCTACCATAATATGGGCCTCTGGAGGTGGCCGGTTCCGAGGGCCGTGAAAACAAACGGCCTCGGACTTGGACAGGGCCACCTCGAGGCCCAACCGCCGGATACGATTGACGACTTGTGCGACCCCAGCTGTCGCCAGTATGGCCGCCGCCCGGTGCGACTTACCCCTCGCAGTAACAAGCGTGTCGTCGGCGTAACAAATGACGCCGACGCCACGGAGGAGCGCACCTCGCAGCACCCAGTCGTAACCGATGTTCCACAGGAGCGGACCCAGAACCGATCCCTGTGGAACACCGCACGACATCTCTCGCCGACTCCAACCGTCGTGACCCGGGTAGACTACTACCCTCTCTGATAAATATGCCCCGACAATGCGGCGAAGGTAGGTCGGCACTCGATGGAAAACGAGTGCCTCCCTAATGCAACTCCAGGGCAAGGTGTTGAAGGCATTCGCGATGTCTAGAGACACCGCGAAGACGACCTCGCCCCGGGACACCGCATCCTCCGCCAGGCTCCTCACACGCATGATTGCGTCTATAGTTGAGCGCCCGCGGCGGAAACCATACTGGTTCTCCGCCAGATCCGGGCCCACTGAAGACAGACGCTGGACGAGGCGCTCCGCGATGATAAACTCAAAGAGTTTAGCCACCTCGTCCAGCAACACAATGGGCCGGTAAGCGGACGGAGAGTCCGCCGGGCGCCCTTCCTTCCTGATCAGGACCAGTTTCCCCACCTTCCACTGGCGCGGAAACTGGCCCCGCTGAAGACACTCACTGAGGAGCCCCCTGAGTCGGGGCGCGAGCTCCTCCAGGACCAGGGCCAACGCAAGGCCTGGAATGCCGTCGGGCCCTGGGGCGGTGTTTTTCGAGCGAAGTCTCGACACCGCCGCTCGCAACTCTACTTGGGTCACTTCGGGAACCACGTCGTCGTCAAAGTCCGCGCTGGACGCCATGGAAGGCGGAACCATCGACGGAGGAGTGTGCTCCGCCTGTAATGGAAACAGAGCGGCCACCACCTCCTCCACCAACTGTGGCCGGAGACTCTGGGACAAGGGGGGCGCCCAGGGGCGAAGCTTGCCCCTGACCATAAGGTATGGACGCCCCCAGGGGTTACGGTCCAGAGTCCCCAGCAGCTCTTGGCGGGCCTGATCTTTGGCCCGCTTGATGGAGATCTTCAGGGTCTTCTTGGCCGCTCTGTAGACCTCGTACAGTTCCGCCTCCCTGGCGTCAAAATCGGGAGGGCGGCGACGCCTCCTACGAAGCCGGATGTACTGGCGTCTGGCCGCCACGCAGGAATGGCGCAGGTCGGCTATGTGATCCGACCACCAGTACACCCGACGCCTAGCTGGAATATTTAAAGGCACTCTAGGCATCGCCGCATCGCAAACTTGCGTTATGGCCTCCCGGAACCACTCGGCCTCCACATCAACGTTGTCAGGCCTGGCCGGTGCTGGCACCCAGGCCTGAACTATGGAGGCCTCCAGGAGGACCTCCCGATTTAGCTTCTTTAAAGCCCAACGCGGACCGCCCCCAATCGGGGCCCTCGGGGCCGGGGGGTCGGAGGTCTGGGCGGAGACGTCGAACCGTATATAACGATGGTCCGACAACGTCTCCACCCCCTCGACGACGCGCCAGCCCTGGACACGGCGTGCTAGTGCGGGGCTAGCAAACGAGACATCAATGACTGACCCGCCCCGCTGACGCACGCACGTGTGCACTGACCCACGATTGAGGACTAGCAGGCCGTTTTCTACGGCCCACTCTTCGAGCAATTCACCCCTCGCGTCCGTGGTCGCGGAACCCCAAGCCGAGGATTTGGCATTGAGGTCCCCGACGAAGAGCACGGGCCGAGGGTGGCTTCGAGCGACGACGACGTTCAGTTCGAGGAGATACTCCTCGAAGTCGGCGAGAGGTCGGTTGGGTGAGAAGTAGCCGCCCACCACAACCGCTTCTCCTACGAGTGCTGCGACGCAGCCCCGTCCTTGGACGATGTTCTCGAAGGACGGGGTGCCGGCGGCGGCCGGCGAAATTAATGCCACCGAGCCATCGAGGTCCCCTACCCAGTCAGCCCTGGGGGGGACAAAATAGGGCTCGGCGACGATGGCGACATGAATTGACCACTGCGCCATGCTCTGGAGGAGAAGGTCCTGAGCTCTGGCGCAGTGGTTTAAATTACACTGGAGGAGACGGAGGCGTGGAGACATTATGTCTCCATATTGACCTCCGCCCCTCCGACCGCGGGAGCGGCGACCTTATCCGCTGCCAAAGACGAGGCAGGCGACTTTGGGGGTAACTTTTTGTGGGTGGCGGCGCACTCCTTGCCACCCGCCCGATGCCCAACTGGTTTGCCCGCCGCCGCACACAAGATACAGTGCGGCGGGGCCTCACATGTTGCGGCCATGTGACCAGGCTGACCGCAGCGGAAACAGCGGCCAGTGCAGTCAGCCTGTGAGGGGCACATGACGCCCACATGGCCGCTGGATAGGCAGCGGTAGCACCGGGCAAGCCTGGGCTCCAGCACTTTTACCTGCGCCGACACCCACCCCACCAAAAGACGACGGCCATCGGCCAGTTTCTTGGCGGCGACGACGGGACAGCTAATAATGGCCGTCCCCATACCGGAGCGGCCCTGCTTTATTTCACCACACTTTATTTGATCCGCAGGGCATGCTCCGGTCCTGGAGACGGCAGCGACGACCTCTTCCTTTGTGATGGAGTCATCCAGGCCCGTGATGCGCATATCCACGCACTTTTGGGGCCTGGAGACGCGGACCTCTTCGGCCTCTAAAACCTGGCGGAGACTTTCCGCCAGGCGGTCCGCCTGGTCGCCGCTTGCGACTCCCGGCACCTCAATAAGGCGGGCACCGGTCTGGGTAGTCCGGCACCGCAAACCTGTTGTTATACCCAGTTTGCCGGGGTCGATCGCTGTCCGCGCCTTCTTGAGGAGCTCCGCATAAGTGGTCCCTCGCTCGATGGCAGCGGGCTGCAGTGTGAGGACCACTGCAGTTGAGCGAGGGGCTTGGAGCTTCCTCGCCGCCTTTTTGGCCGCCTGCCTGGCCTTTTTGGCCGCCTTCTTCTTCTTCTTGGCCTCCTCCTTCTTCTTGCCAACGACCTCCCAGTCGTCGGCTCCATGTGGGGTTGCAGCTGGTTGATTCCTGGCAGCGGCCGGGCGCTCCTTGTTAACCACGGGTGCGCGCTTTGCCTTTGTCCTTTTTCTGCCCTTTTGGCTTGCCGGAGGTGTGGTATCGGCCACTGGAGCAGTTGCAGGAGGCCGCGGGGCTCTTGCTTTAGCTGCGTACGACGTAGGCGGCGCAGGCGTCGGGGGAGTAGGACGGGGAGGCTCTCTGGCTCTGTCCGCTGCCAAAGGAGGGCGCAGCAGCCGGCCCTCCATAACCGAGAGCTTGGCGCGAAATTCGCCAAGCTCCTGCCGGACCAGAGCCACGAGCTCCGACTCCTTCTTGTTGGCGTCCTGGTCCTGCCGCTTCTCAAAGTTCTCCTGACGCATCTTGAGCTCGGCGACCTCCTGCGCCAATCTGGCATTTTCAGCCTGCAACTTCAGGACTTCGTCACTGGCTGTACGGCTGAAGACGGCCTCCGCAATCTCCCGAATGGCCTCCATTGACTCCTTAAGGGTCTTCTGGCACGTGCCTTTCAGACCCTTCGACTTTTTGGAGACCAGACGGATTGCCTCCAAGGCGTCATCTAACCGGGACTTCAGCCGCGTTACCGGCATGTCTTCAGCATCGGGCTCCACAACCTGCTGCTTCCTTGCTGCAGCAACTCGCCGAGCTGCCGCAGCAATTACGCTGTCCTCTTCGGACGTGCGCTCCTCAGCGTCGGCCTTCTGCAACGCGGCAGCGAGCTCGGCCTTCGCCTGCCCCAGACCCACGTACCTCCCGTGGGTGGGCGGACGACCGCGTCCACGTCGCGCTGTCGCGACTTTCGGCGCCGGAATCGCGTCCTCACTGGAGCCGTCCGACTCCGATTCTTGCGCAGACCGCAAGCGTTTGCGTGGAGCTTTCTCCGGAGTAGCCTCCGAAGTAAGCTCCACAATGTCACTGTCGTGCTCAGATGGCACGTACTCCTCATCCTCTTCGGAACGCGCAGTACTGGGCGTGCGCGACCTACTCTCTCTCAACGATTGTTTTTTTAAAATAGATTTAATTTGTTCCATAATTAGACCCACGAGAATGGGAGAAATAAAAGTCGACCCGGGCAGAGATCCCAATACCCGGGCAAGCCTATTACTACAGGGGGACGGCAGGTACCCTGAGGGGCCGCACTAACGACTGAACTACCCATCAGCCATGCATCTCCTCGCCGTGCGGCAGCAACTTGAGATTCGGGGTGGTTTTTATAGAGGGCCACTCCCTCGCAGTCCGGGCGGTGAAGCCAAGACCCTCGCTCCCGTCAGCAGCCGCGAGACGTGATCCACGACACTGCACAATACGGGGTTACGATTTGCTCTAGACGGTGACAACGGGGACAAAAGACAAAAGAAAGGGGGAACAACGTATACAAAAACAAAAGGGGACAAAACAAAATGGACGCAGAACCAAAACAAAAACCAAAAACAAAATGAACGCAGAACCAAAAACAAAAAGGGGACAAAACCAAAAACAAGAGACAAAAAACACAAAGGGGGACAGAAAAAAGGGGGGGAGAGTCGTCAGAGCGACGAGAAGGGACCCCGTTGTCTGTTCAGCGGCAGGGTGAGTGCACGCCGAACCCGTCAAAGAGGCTCTCCCATGTCCACTCTAAAACAGAGCGGTACTGGGAGAGCCGGGCCCAAAGAAAGGGCCTCCGGCCTGGGGATGGGACGAACATCCATCCCCCCGCCACCGGTGCCGAACGCGACGGCACAAGGCACCGGTTGTCAGAATATTAGCCGCCAGCAATAATGAAGAGCATTATTGCCAACGTTGCCCAGGGTGTACCACGAGGAGGTTTTCTGACCCACACCCCGCCCGAACCTAACCTAACCTAACCTAACCTAACCTAACCTAACCTAACCTAACCTAACCTAACCTAACCTAACCTAACCTAACCTTTTTTTTTTTTTTTTTTTTTTCGGGGGGAAATCCTCATGGACTACCTCCGCCTGGGGAAAGGCGGAGGGGCGTGCCGGACTTTTACCGGCTAAAACCACCCCGGTGTCTCCTCGCACGTGCGCGCGAGGCCGCGGGAGTCCAAATTCTTCCGCAGCCCCGCACTAGTGCTGGCCAGGTCTGTCCGGGCCTCGTCTCCTGCATGGGGTAGTGAGGTGTTGAACTACCCCGTGCATCGCCTCAAAGGCGCGCGCCGACACCCGCGCGCGCCTGCGACTCGGGTCCATCGAATAGGGGGCGGGGACTTCCCCAAGTCCCTCGCCCCTGGACCCATTCATGGGGGCCGGAAAAGGGCGTTGTCCGCCCTTCTCCTGTGCCCGGTGCGCCTTCTGCGGCCGGGGAAGGGAGTCGAGATCTCCCTCTCCCGTTCCGCAGTTTCCTTCTGCGACATCACGTTCTCGCAGAAGGACACCACCGCGTCCCACGACTCTGCGCTTCCAACCATCCTCCGCACTACGGCCGGCAGCGACAGATCGCCTCCTACTTCATTTGTGAGGACACGGCGCTGCTCCTCCCAAGCTACACACTCGGCGAGCGTGTGTTGCGCCGTGTCCTCCCCGCAATGGACGCAGTGATGGCACCGAGCGTCCGGCTCCCTGTCTATGCGGCACAGGTACTTGCCGAAGCAGCCGTGCCCCGACAGCACCTGCGTCACCCTAAACGACAGGGAGCCGTGCCTTCTCCCGAGCCAGTCGTTGAGTACCGGCCGGATCGCCTCGACGGTAGCGAGGCCGGCGGCA
Organism: Catocala sponsa; assembly: GCA_963564715.1. Taxonomy (NCBI): domain Eukaryota; kingdom Metazoa; phylum Arthropoda; class Insecta; order Lepidoptera; family Erebidae; genus Catocala; species Catocala sponsa. The sequence goes on along the minus strand of CAUXCB010000014.1, from coordinate 13,539 downwards.
GGGCTCAGAAGCCTTTGCCGCCATTCCGCCACCAAGACCTGACGGAGCTCCTCTTTGCGCAGCGCGATCTGCCGCTGCACCGGCCTCGAGCCCCGTGCCCGCTCTTCCTCGCGCCATCGATATAATGACGCGAGTACTTTCGCCTCTAGGTCCCAGGGCGGGGATCCGGCCAGGACGCAAGCCGCCTCGTAGGAAATCGTGCGATACCCGCGGACGACTCTGACGGCCATCGCCCTCTGCGGTTTGCGCAGAATGGCGAGAGTGCTGGCCGTCATGTCCATCGCCCACACAGGGGCCCCATACAGGGCCATGGACCGCACGATTCCCACGTACAACCGCCTACAGGCGGCGCTCGGGCCCCCCAAGTTGGGAAGCAACGTTGAAAGTGCGCCCGCTGCGCCCATCAGCTTGGGCACCAGCCGCCGGAAGTGGGGCCCGAATTCCCATCGGCTGTCGAGTACCAATCCCAGATACTTCATGGTGGACTCGACAGCTATCCGGGCCCCGCTGACCACGATGTGTGATCCCGGCGCCGGCACACGTCGGGGGCCATGAAACACCATGGCCTCCGACTTGTTTAGGGCCACCTCCAGGCCCAGGCGCCGGATGCGGTTCACCACCTGTGACACCGCAGCCGTGGCTATCAACGTCGCTTCCCTGTGCGAGCTCCCCCGGGCAGTTACGAGCGTGTCGTCCGCATAACACGTCAAGTCGGCACCCGACAGGAGTTCGCCTCTCAGCACCCAGTCGTAGCCGATGTTCCACAGGAGCGGTCCCAAGACCGATCCCTGCGGAACACCGCACGACATGAGGTGCCGACCGGCACCGTCGCGTCCCCGATAGGTGACGCATCTACCCTCCAGGTAAGCCCCTACTGTACGGCGGAGGTAGGGAGGCACGCGATGGTATTTCAGAGCCTCCCGAATACAACTCCAGGGTAGGGTGTTGAATGCGTTGGAGATATCTAAAGACACCGCCAGCACCACCCCACCCCGGGACACCGTCTCCTCCACCAGGGCCCTCACGCGCATGATGGCGTCTATGGTGGAGCGCCCCCGACGAAAACCAAATTGGTTGTCGTCCAGGTTCGGCCCCTCCCTGCACAAGTGGCTGACGAGGCGATCTGCGATAATACGCTCGAAAATTTTGCCCGCCTCGTCGAGCAGCACTATGGGCCGATACGCGGACGGCGAGTCCGCGGGGCGCCCCTCCTTCCTGAGCAGGACCAGCCTCCCCTCCTTCCACACACTGGGAAACTGACCCTGCTCGAGACATGCCGTGAAGAGCCCCCTCAGCTGGGGTTCTAGCTCCTTCAGAGCTAGGACGAGAGCTCGACCAGGAACTCCGTCGGGTCCGGGCGCTGTGTTCTTAGCCCGGAGTCGCGACACGGCCGCTCTCGTCTCTGCTTGCGTCACCTCGGGGACATTAGTGCTCTCCTCTTCTGGAGAGTCTGTGGCTGAGGGCGAAGCCATCGCCGGGGGAAAGTGTCCCGCTCGCTCCGGGAAGAGGGCCGATACCACCGTCTCAAGCAACTCGGGTTGCATGCTTTGAGTTAGTGGAGGTGCCCAGGGACGCAACTTGCCCCGTACCCAACGGTAGGGGCGCCCCCACGGATCCCGATCTAGGGACTCCAGCAGCTCCTCCCTGGCACGCGACTTTGAGTCGCCGATGGCCAGCCACAGAATCTCCTTAGACGCGCGGTACACCTCATACAGCGCGTCCTCCTCGGCGGAATCCCGTCGACGCCGTCTCCGGTATCGGGTGTACCGGCGACGAGCCTCAACGCACGCTACGCGCAATTGCGCGATCTCGGCGGTCCACCAGTACACCTGGCGCCTTGAGGACTGTTGGCGGACACGGGGCATGGACGCGTCGCAGATCTGCGTCATCGCCCCGCGAAACCACAGCGCCACCGCCTCGACGTCGACGGGGCCGGCCGTCGTCGACTCCCAGATCCAGGACTGGACTAAGGCAGCTTCCTCGAGTAGTTCCCTGTCGATGCGCTTAAGCGCCCAACGCGGGCCGTCGTTAATCGGGGCTGTTGGATGGCGGCCACTCGCGGTCTGGGCAGAGACGTCGAACCGGATATACCGATGGTCCGACAGCGTCTCCACCCCCACGGCGACACGCCAGTCGCGGACTCGGCTGGCGACAGAGGGACTAGCGAACGAGACGTCCACTATCGATCCGCCCCGCTGCCGCACACACGTGTATTCCGAACCCCGATTCAGGACGACCAGACCAAACGTCACCGCCCACTCTTCTAGCACCTCGCCCCGAGGGTCAGTGACCGGAGATCCCCACGCCGATGATTTGGCGTTGAGATCCCCGAGCACCAGAACGGGACGAGGGTGATAGCGGTCTACGACGGCGCCCAACTCGACAAGAAAACCCTCAAAGTCGGCGAGACTCTTGTTGGGGGAGAAATACGCCCCCACAATGACAATGCCGCCCAAGACCGCAGCAACCCAGCCGCGGCCCCGAGACGGGTCGATCAGAGTCTCGCCAATAATGGCCACCAAACCGTCAGCGCATCCCAGCCAGTTGTCACGGGCGGGAATGAAGTACGGTTCGGCGACCACAGCCACGTGAATCGACCACTCTGCCATGCTCTGGAGTAGGAGATCCTGAGCTCTGGCACAGTGGTTGATGTTACCCTGGAGGAAATGGAATTGTGCCATTATTGACACTCCATTCCCTCGGCAACGGTCCTGGGCCGGGAGTCGGCCGTGGAGCTACTAGCCTGCGGGGGTGGCGAGGTTTCCCCGGCAGGTTTAGAGCTCCTCTTCTTTTTCTTCTTGGCCTTGCTGGCAGGCGCGCCACAGGCCCCTCCGCCCACTTTGTGTCCCGCTGGCTTCCCCGCAGCCGAACATAAGCTGCAGTTGAGCGCCGCAGAACACTGGGCCGCCTTGTGGCCGGGCTGACCGCAGCGATAACAAAGATCACTACGGTCAATCTCGGCGGTGCACTTTGCCCGGACGTGCCCCTTCTCCAGGCACCGGAAGCAATGCAAAGCCCGGGGCTGCAGGAGTTTCACCCTCGCTGCAACCCAGCCAACCAGCAATCTGCCGCTATCGGCGATCTTCTTCGCCGACGCTACAGGGCACCGAACCCAGACTACGCCGAGTCCGGTGGCGTCGGCGCGTATATCGCCGGCCCGCACCTTGTCCAACGGACACTCTCCGCTTCGGGCAACGGCCGCCACCACCTCCTCAGAGGTCACGGAGTCGTCCAGACCAGCAATCCGCACCTCTGCGGTTTTCATTGGCCTGGAGACCCGGACGTCCTCAGGGTTGAGGACCTCCCTCATCTTGGCGGCCAGAGCGTCCGCCTTTTCGGCACTGCCGCTCGCAGCACCAGCCACCTCGAACAGCCGCGCACCCGTGGCAGCCTGCCTGAGGGTGACGGACTGGAGGCCAAGATCTAATAATTTGATCTTGGCCTTGGCCTCGGCAATGACCGACAGGTACGTTACGCCGCGCTCCGCAGCCCCGGGCTGTAGCGTGAGCGTCACAGCTTCGGAACGCGGGGCACGTATCGTCGGTCCTTTGCGACCGCCTTTGGCAGTCCGCCGCGCAGGCTGCTCAACCGACTTTGTGGTTCCACCGGGGACGCATGCAGCTGCTGCGGCCTTCTTGGCGGCTTTGCGGGCCTTCTTGCGGCCAACGACTTTCGCCCAGGTCTCACCCTTAGACCCGGCAGTCGTGGGCTGGTCGGTCAGAGGAGCTCCCTCCGCGGGCTTTTTGTTGCCCTTCGCGGGCTTCCCCTTTTGAGGCGCAAGTCTCGACGGCTCCTCAGTCCTCCGCGTGTCAGCTGCTAGAGGCGGACGGAGGATTTCCGCCGGGAGACGCCGAGAAATCGCCTCCAGCCGAGCGTTAACCATGCTCCCGCACTGGAGCATGCAGAGCCGGACAATGCGCTCGACCTCTTCGTCGGTACGAGGGCTTGCCGGTCGCGGTGCGGGAGTCGGGGCCACTTCAGGTGCGGCATTGGTGGACGTGCGTCGCTGCTGTTGCTCGCTTAGCGCAGTGACTTGCCGCCGGAGGTCCTCGAGGTCATTTCGGAGGCGGCTGTTTTCCTCCTGTAACTTTGCGACCTCGTCAGAGGCCGTCCTGTTGAGGAGGATGCCAACCGCCTCCCTGATATCCGCGGCAGCCTCCTTTAAGCCACGGGTGAACGTGCCCTTCAGGCTGCCGGACTTGGTGGCAACCTTCAGGACTAAGTCCACCCCATCCAGAGCCAGCTGGCTCAAGGCCACCGCAGATGGCTCTGCCCCAACCGCCGCCAGAGCAGCTCGTCGCTCGCGAGCGCGTCGGGCCATTTCCGACACTTCGTCGGTCGCGACGGCTTTGCGCTGCTCCCTCTTGGCGGCGATTATTTCGGCCTTTGAGCTCCCCAGCGAGGCACAGCTTTCACCGCCATCGCCAGGGTCCTCCGTAGTGACCCCCATGTCACTCTCGGCTTCTCTAGCCGCCGAGGTATTGGAGCGCACGAAACGTCCGTGCTTATCCCTCCGCGGCTGCGAAGCACTCGCCCCTCTCGATGCCTGCCGACCCCTCCTCGAAGTCGGCAACTTGGGGGCCGGCAGGCCTTCCTCGTCTGAGGACTGGCACACGGGACGTTTCCTAACGGAAGACGTCCCATGCGACCGATTTCCATCGCTTCCAGTATCCATATCCGCTACAGGGGCCTGGTCGCCTACCCCTGCGCATCCGTCGGTCACCAATTTAACACTCGCAGGCCCGGATACCTGCGAGCGCCGGGTGTCAACCGGGTCGCGTCCTACTGACAGTGGGGTCCTACCCCCTACAACCTTCCCCTTTTTGGGGCCTACCGTCGACGCCTTGTCCGGGCCGGAGCCCAAGGCGGAAATTTCGGTGCCGGATGTTTCGCGCGGCACGGCGCTGTGATGGCGGTTGCCCCCCCCAGAATACGAGGGGCAGACGGAGCCAGAAGGCTCCGTGAGGGATTCTCCGGGTGCGGCGCGCCCGGTACCCTCCTGGGGTAGATTTCTCCTTTGATCCGACATCATTCATTTGTTTTGGGTTTTGGGTAGCCCTAATGACTGGGTTCCCCCCAGCCATACAGCCCCTCGCTGGGCCACCAAAAACTTGGGCTTTGGGTTATTTTTATAGAGGTTTTCTTCCTCGCAGCCCGAAGGCCCCCGGTCCTGTCAGTTCAGGATTACGGGTTGGGCCGGATGGGGGTCCATGCTGGACCGATCGACCCGCCCCAAGACCGCCCGCCTGGGCAGGAAGCACCCCCACCTCGGCCTAACAGCCCAGTGATTTTTTAGAGAGGTTGTCTTCCTCTATGACCTACCTAAACCTAACCTAACCTGCCTACCTAACCTGCCTACCTAACCTATCTACCTAACCTACCTACCTACCTAACCCTAAACCTAAACCTGCCTACCTACCTAACCCTAAACCTAAACCTGCCTACCTACCTAACCCTAAACCTAAACCTACCTAACCTAAAACCTAATCTAACCTACCTAACCACCCCGTCTCAAATCCACGTGTCCTCTGCTAATCAAAGGAACACGTGGAGAGACCCCCAAACGCGACCCTTGCGGGCCGATAACCCCGAGACAAGATGCCTCGGGTTCCCTACGCGCATGCCAGAGTATTAGCCACGAGTAATAATGCCCCCGAAAGGACATGATTACCCGTGTTGCCCGGGGTGTACCGGCCCAACGTCTGCCGCTCCCATCCACGAAAAATGTGGATGGGAACGGCAGAACCGTCAGGCACACTAGGAGGTTCTCTCTGGCCACACACCCCAACCTAACCTAACCTAACCTAACCTAACCTAACCTAACCTAACCTAACCTAACCTAACCTAACCTAACCTAACCTAACCTAACCTAACCTAACCTAACCTAACCTAACCTAACCTAACCTAACCTAACCTAACCTAACCTAACCTAACCTAACCTAACCTAACCTAACCTAACCTAACCTAACCTAACCTAACCTAACCTAACCTAACCTAACCTAACCTAACCTAACCTAACCTAACCTAACCTAACCTAACCTAACCTAACCTAACCTAACCTAACCTAACCTAACCTAACCTAACCTAACCTAACCTAACCTAACCTAACCTAACCTAACCTAACCTAACCTAACCTAACCTAACCTAACCTAACCTAACCTAACCTAACCTAACCTAACCTAACCTAACCTAACCTAACCTAACCTAACCTAACCTAACCTAACCTAACCTAACCTAACCTAACCTAACCTAACCTAACCTAACCTAACCTAACCTAACCTAACCTAACCTAACCTAACCTAACCTTTTTTTTTTTTTTTTTTTTTTTTTTTTTTTACGTGGGGGAATGCTATGACGCATACCCCTCCGCGGGGGTGGGCGGAGGGGTTATGTCGGACTCGCCGGGGTAAATGAAAGATGTTAAACGATAAAATGAACCTCCCGGAATACCGACTAAACCTACCACGGTGTTCCTCGACAAACCACTGTCGACGGGGCCGCGCGAATCACTTTCACATGCAGTCGCGACCCCGCCGAGGTTACGGCCCGCCGTATGAAACGGCAGGCCACTACACGAACGATCTACCCGCTGGTTCCTCTAAATATTCCCTACTGTCCCCCCCTAGGGGGGAGACGGACTCGACACAGAGGCGCGCGTGGGAACACGCACGCCGCCTCTCGGACCTGGTGCTGAACGGATGGCGGGCAGGCCCACAAAGCCCGCCATCCCCAGGTCAAACCTCAGGGTGGCTGGAGGTCATCTCGCGCCCTCCGGCGCCCGGCTCTGCGGTTGGGGAGAGGGTTTAAACGCTCCCTCTCCCGCTCCGCCGCCTCCTTGATGGAAATGACTTCCTCACAAAAGGAGGCGACGGCGTTCCACGACCTCTCACTCCGGACCATAGACAGAACTACGGCCGGGAGCGAGAGGGCAACCGATCCGACTGCCGCGATCAAATCACGGCGCTGCGATGCCCAGGCGGGGCAAACCACCAGTGTGTGCAGCGCCGTGTCCTCAACAACGTCGCGGCAGTCGCCGCAGTGGTGACAGCCGGGCGTCTCTTGCCGGCCTATGCGACACAGGAACCGGCCAAAACAACCATGGCCGGTCAAAACCTGTGTCAGCCGGAAGGTGAGGGCGCCATGCCGCCTCTCCAGCCACTCCTCAAACACGGGACTTACCGCCACGATCGTGGCGTGCCCGGCACTGGGGTGCACAAGTCGCTCCTTCCAATTCGCCACTAGGACCTGGCGGAGCTCGGACCTCGCCGCCTCGACAGCGGAAAAAGAAGGTCCTTCGCCCCGAGCTAGCGCCTCCTGGCGCCAACGATAGAGCGACGCCAGGAGCGCCGCTTCCAGGTCCCATGGCATCGATCCGGCGAGGAGGCTCGCAGCCTCGAACGAGATCGTGCGGTATCCTCTTATCAGCCTGACGGCCATGGCGCGCTGTGGCGCACGAAGCGCCGAAATGTTTCGGGCCGTCAGGCTGTTTGCCCAAACTGGGGCCCCGTACAGGGCCATGGACCGCACGACCCCCTCGTAGAGCCTCCGGCAGGAGGTATTTGGCCCCCCAAGGTTGGGCAGCAGACGCGCGAGCGCGCCTGCAGCGCCCCGAAGAATGGGGGCCAAACGTCGAAAATGGGCTGTAAAGTCCCATCGGCCGTCGAGCAAGAGACCTAAATACTTTAGGGTTGACTCGACGCCGATGCGGACCCCTCCTACCATAATATGGGCCTCTGGAGGTGGCCGGTTCCGAGGGCCGTGAAAACAAACGGCCTCGGACTTGGACAGGGCCACCTCGAGGCCCAACCGCCGGATACGATTGACGACTTGTGCGACCCCAGCGGTCGCCAGTATGGCCGCCGCCCGGTGCGACTTACCCCTCGCAGTAACAAGCGTGTCGTCGGCGTAACAAATGACGCCGACGCCACGGAGGAGCGCACCTCGCAGCACCCAGTCGTAACCGATGTTCCACAGGAGCGGACCCAGAACCGATCCCTGTGGAACACCGCACGACATCTCTCGCCGACTCCAACCGTCGTGACCCGGGTAGACTACTACCCTCTCCGATAGGTATGCCCCGACTATGCGGCGGAGGTAGGTCGGCACTCGATGGAAAACGAGTGCCTCCCTGATACAACTCCAGGGCAAGGTGTTGAAGGCATTCGCGATGTCTAGAGACACCGCGAAGACGACCTCGCCCCGGGACACCGCATCCTCCGCCAGGCTCCTCACACGCATGACTGCGTCTATAGTGGAGCGCCCGCGGCGGAAACCATACTGGTTCTCCGCCAAATCCGGGCCCACTGAAGAAAGACGCTGGACGAGGCGCTCCGCGATGATAAACTCAAACAGTTTAGCCACCTCGTCCAGCAACACAATGGGCCGGTAGGCGGACGGAGAATCCGCCGGGCGCCCCTCCTTCCTGATCAGGACCAGTTTCCCCACCTTCCACTGACGCGGAAACTGGCCCTGCTGCAAACACTCACTGAGGAGCCCCCTGAGTCGGGGCGCGAGCTCCTCCAGGACCAGGGCCAATGCAAGACCTGGAATGCCGTCGGGCCCTGGGGCGGTGTTTTTCGAGCGAAGTCTCGACACCGCCGCTCGCAACTCTACTTGGGTCACTTCGGGAACCACGTCGTCGTCAATGTCCGCGCTGGACGCCATGGAAGGCGGAACCATCGGCGGAGGAGTGTGCTCCGCCCGTGAGGGAAACAGAGCGGCCACCACCTCCTGAACCAACTGTGGCCGGAGACTCTGGGACAAGGGGGGCGCCCAGGGGCGAAGCTTGCCCCTGACCATAAGGTATGGGCGCCCCCAGGGGTTACGGTCCAGAGTCCCCAGCAGCTCTTGGCGGGCCTGATCTTTGGCCCGCTTTATGGTGATTTTCAATGTCTTCTTGGCCGCTCTGTAGGCCTCGTACAGTTCCGCCTCCCTGACGTCAAAATCGGGAGGGCGGCGACGCCTCCTTCGAAGCCGGATGTACTGGCGTCTGGCCGCTACGCACGCATGGCGCAGGTCGGCTATATGATCCGACCACCAGTACACCCGACGCCTAGCTGGAATATTTAAAGGCACTCTAGGCATCGCCGCATCGCAAACTTGCGTTATGGCCTCCCGGAACCACTCAGCCTCCGTATCGACGTTGTCAGGCCTGGCCGGTGCTGGCACCCAGGCCTGAACGATGGAGGCTTCCAGGAGGACCTCCCGATTCAGCTTTTTCAAAGCCCAGCGCGGACCGCCCCCAATCGGGGCCACCGGGGCCGGCGGGTCGGAGGTCTGGGCGGAGACGTCGAACCGTATATAACGATGGTCCGACAACGTCTCCACCCCCTCGACGACGCGCCAGCCTTGGACACGGCGTGCTAGTGCGGGGCTAGCAAAAGAAACATCGATGACAGAGCCGCCCCGCTGACGCACGCACGTGTGCACTGACCCACGATTGAGGACTAGCAGGCCGTTTTCTACGGCCCACTCCTCGAGCAATTCACCCCTCGCGTCCGTGGTCGCGGAACCCCAAGCCGAGGATTTGGCATTGAGGTCCCCGACGAAGAGCACGGGCCGAGGGTGGCTTCGAGCGACGACGACGTTCAGTTCGAGGAGATACTCCTCGAAGTCGGCGAGAGGTCGGTTGGGTGAGAAGTAGCCGCCCACCACAACCGCTTCTCCTACGAGTGCTGCGACGCAGCCCCGTCCTCGGACGATGTTCTCGAAGGACGGGGTGCCGGCGGCGGCCGGCGAAATTAACGCCACCGAGCCATCGAGGTCCCCTACCCAGTCAGCCCTGGGAGGGACAAAATAGGGCTCGGCGACGATGGCGACATGAATTGACCACTGCGCCATGCTCTGGAGGAGAAGATCCTGAGCTCTGGCGCAGTGGTTTAAATTCCCTTGGAGGAGACGGAGGCGTGGAGACATTATGTCTCCATACTAACCTCCGCCCCTCCGACCGCGGGAGCGGCGACCTTTGTAACTGCCGATGATGAGGCAGGGGATTTAGGGGGTAATTTCTTATGGGTGGCGGCGCACCCCTTGCTACCCGCCCGATGCTCCGCTGGTTTGCCCGCCGCCGCACACAAAATACAGTGCGGCGGGGCCTCACAAGTTGCGGCCACGTGACCAGGCTGACCGCAGCGGAAGCAACGGCCAGTGCAGTCAGCCTGTGAGGGGCACATGACGCCCACATGGCCGCTGGATAAGCAGCGGTAGCACCGGGCAAGCCTGGGCTCCATCACCTTAACTTGCGCCGACACCCATCCCACCAAAATTCGGCGGCCATCGGCTAGCTTTTTGGCGGCGGCCACGGGACAGCTAACTAAGGCCGTCCCCATTCCGGAGCGGCCCTGTCTAATTTCACCACTCCTGACTTGATCCTCAGGGCACGCTCCGGTCCTGGCGACGGCCGCGACGACCTCTTCTTTCGTTACAGAGTCATCCAGGCCCGTGATGCGCAAATCAACGCACTTTTGGGGCCTGGAGACGCGGACGTCGTCTGACTGTAAAGTCTCGCGGAGGCTCTCCGCCAGACGGTCCGCTTGGTCGCCGCTAGCGACACCCGGTACTTCAATTAGGCGGGCGCCGGTCTGGGTAGTCCGGCACCGCAACCCTGCTGTTATTCCCAGTTTACCGGGGTCGATTGCCGCCCGCGCCTTTTTAAGCAAGTCAGCGTATGTTGTCCCCCGCTCGATGGCAGCCGGTTGCAACGTCAAGACAACCGCAGTAGAGCGAGGGGCTTGCAATTTCCTTGCCGCCTTTTTAGCCGCCTGCCTGGCCTTCTTGGCCGCCTTCTTCCTTTTCTTAGCCTCCTCCTTCTTCTTGCCGACGACTTCCCAGTCGTCGGCTCTGCGTGGGGTGGCTGCAGGTTGCTTCCCAGCAGCGGCGGGGCGCTCCTTGGGAGCCACGGGCACGCGCTTCGCCTGCGTCTTTTTCCTGCCCTTTTGACCTGCTTGAGCTGGATTATCGCCCGTTGGAGCAACAGGAGGAGGCTGCGGAGCTCTTGTCTTAGCCGCGTACGACGTAGGCGGCGCAGGCGTCGGGGGAGTAGGATAAGGAGGCCCTCTGGCTCTATCTGCGGCCAGAGGAGGGCGCAACAGCCGGCCCTCCATAACTGAGAGCTTGGCACGAAACTCGCCAAGCTCCTTTCGGACGAGGGCCACAAGGTCTGATTCGGCCTTGTTTGCGCCCTGCTCGTGCCGCTGCTCAAGCTCTTCCTGTCGTCTTCTAAGATCGGCCAGTTCCTGAGCCAGACGAGAATTTTCGGTCATCAGTTTGGCAACCTCCTCATTGGCCGATCTGCTGAAGGCTACCTCTGCTATCTCCCGAATTGCCTCGATTGAGTCCCTAAGGGCCTTTTGGCAAGTACCCTTCAGGCCCTTCGACTTTCTAGAAACGAGCCGTATGGCCTCTAAGGCATCAGTGAGCCGGGTCTTGAGGTGGGACACGGGCAGATCTTCGGCATCCAGCTCCACCACTGGCTGCTTCATTCCCGCAGCAACTCGCCGGGCTGCCGCAGTAATGAGGCTATCCTCCTCGGACGTGCGCTCTTCGTCTTCGGACTTCCGCAGTGCAGCGGCAAGTTCGGCCTTCGCCTGGCCAAGACCCACGTATTTACCGTGGGTGGGCGGACGACCGCGTCCGCGTCGCGCCGTAGCAACCTTCGGTGCAGGAACCGCCTCCTCACTTGAGCCGTCTGACTCCTCCGATGGCTTCGCAGACCGCAAGCGTTTGCGTGTAGCCTTCTCGGGAGTAGTCTCCGAGTTGAGCTCTACAACGTCACTATCATGCTCTGACGGCACGTAGTCTTCATCTACATCCACTTCAGAACGCGCAGAACTGGGCGTGCGCGACCTGCTCTCTCTCAACGTCTTTTTTTTTAAAATTGATTTTATAGATTCCATAATAAAACCCACGAGTGCGGGAGAACTAAACGTCAACCCGGGCAGAGATCCCGATACCCGGGCAAGCCTAATTACAACAGGGGGACGGCAGGTACCCTGAGGGGGCCGCACTAACGACTGAACTACCCATCAGCCATGCATCTCCTCGCCGTGCGGCAGCAACTTGAGATTCGGGGTGGTTTTTATAGAGGGCCACTCCCTCGCAGTCCGGGCGGTGAAGCCAAGACCCTCGCTCCCGTCAGCAGCCGCGAGACGTGATCCACGACACTGCACAATACGGGGTTACGATTTGCTCTAGACGGTGACAACGGGGACAAAAGACAAAAGAAAAGGGGGAACAACGAAAACAAAAGGGGACAAAACAAAATGGACGCAGAACCAAAAGGAACAAAAAACAAAAAGGGGACAAGACCAAAAACAAGAGACAAAAACAAAAAACAAAAAGGGGGGCAAAGAAAGGGGAGAGAGTCGTCAGAGTGACGAGAAGAGACCCCGTTGTCTGTTCAGCGGCAGGGTGAGTGCACGCCGAACCCGTCAAAGAGGCTCTCCCATGTCCACTCTAAAACAGAGCGGTACTGGGAGAGCCGGGCCCAAAGATAGGGCCTCCGGCCTGGGGATGGGACTAACGTCCATCCCCCCGCCACCGGTGCCGAACGCGACGGCACAAGGCACCGGTTGTCAGAATATTAGCCGCCAGCAGTAATGAAGAGCATTACTGCCAACGTTGCCCAGGGTGTACCACGAGGAGGTTTTCTGACCCACACCCCAACCTAACCTAACCTAACCTAACCTAACCTAACCTAACCTAACCTAACCTAACCTAACCTAACCTAACCTAACCTAACCTAACCTAACCTAACCTAACCTAACCTTTTTTTTTTTTTTTTTTTTTTTTTCGGGGGGAAATCCTCATGGACTACCTCCGCCTGGGGAAAGGCGGAGGGGCGTGCCGGACTTTTACCGGCTAAAACCACCCCGGTGTCTCCTCGCACGTGCGCGCGAGGCCGCGGGAGTCCAAATTCTTCCGCAGCCCCGCACTAGTGCTGGCCAGGTCTGTCCGGGCCTCGTCTCCTGCATGGGGTAGTGAGGTGTTGAACTACCCCGTGCATCGCCTCAAAGGCGCGCGCCGACACCCGCGCGCGCCTGCGACTCGGGTCCATCGAATAGGGGGCGGGGACTTCCCCAAGTCCCTCGCCCCTGGACCCATTCATGGGGGCCGGAAAAGGGCGTTGTCCGCCCTTCTCCTGTGCCCGGTGCGCCTTCTGCGGCCGGGGAAGGGAGTCGAGATCTCCCTCTCCCGTTCCGCAGTTTCCTTCTGCGACATCACGTTCTCGCAGAAGGACACCACCGCGTCAACCTAACCTAACCTAACCTAACCTAACCTAACCTAACCTAACCTAACCTAACCTAACCTAACCTAACCTAACCTAACCTAACCTAACCTAACCTAACCTAACCTAACCTAACCTAACCTAACCTAACCTAACCTAACCTAACCTAACCTAACCTAACCTAACCTAACCTAACCTAACCTAACCTAACCTAACCTAACCTAACCTAACCTAACCTAACCTAACCTAACCTAACCTAACCTAACCTAACCCAGAGCTTTCTGTGACATCTAGAACGGAAGTTATTGCGGGTC